>VYZP01002570.1:227374-286047 GCA_013400635.1 Hypocryptadius cinnamomeus | reverse complement strand
TATAATATATATTATAGATTTTTATATATATATTTTGTTTTTAAACATATATATATATAGATGTGTATGTGTAAATAGATTTTATGCTACTTGTAGTTTAACATAAACCTGCAACTTGTTATACAGCATACCATATATATCTGTATACAACTTGTAAACTCTATTTACGCATATATGTGTGTATATATGAATGTAAATACTGTTATGCTGCTTCCTGTGGGGTTGTCCAGCAAGCTGGGTGTTACCTTGGAAAGGTGTCATCCAGGCAGGATGCTCACTGGAGTGATACCTGGTGGAAAAGGGAGCAGTGTGGGGGGTTTCTTCATCATGACAAAAGCTACATTGTGATGTGCTGGGAATTTTCTCCCAAACTTTCCCAAAGTTTGCTGTTTATTCTGTTTCCCTTAGAAATATCCACACTCCTCACCCACAAGGCTGAATCATTATGTGCCAATATCTCATAATCACGATGTAATACACAAATGCAGGTCTGAAGTGTCCTGCACACCTTTATAGTGTTTAAAAAAACCCATTAAAACAGGGCTCAAACTCCCAGATATATTTAAATAGTTCAGGATCAGGTGGATGGGTTAACCCAGGTGTGCCAGGGCTGTGGCTGGTAAGGTGAGTTTTTCTTACAATCCCACAGCCCAGTTGAGTGTGAAATATCACAGAGGCCAAGACCCCTTTTCCCTTCCTGCAATTCCCAGTGCCCAAGCATTGCCCTCAAGCTGAAAGCTGGGACTTTAATTTACACCCCTCCTTTTGGAGGAATATCTGTGTTTTAGGAGGGGGGTGTGTTTGTACATCAGCATGGTAGGAACTGTGTGCTGAGCAGCAGAGGAGGCTACCAGGTGGTAAACAGAGAATTTGAATTTCTGAAAGCTCTCCTAAACCTGTTCAAATCTCTGCACTGTGCAGATAAGGCCAAGCTGTTGTATGAGCTGACACAGTCAGAACAAACTTCTGACATATGCACAGCAGTTACAGAATTGGAATTGTAAAACACCTATTTCCCCCTTACTTTTTTTTTTTTTAATCAAGGTAGGAGCAAGTTTGAAAGGATGATTTGTGTTCTGTGTTTTCAGCTACAAACAAGAAAAAAACTAAGAGTTGGAAAGGAGGTGAGGAATCCGAGCAAACACAAGAAGTCTGATCTAATTAATCTGGTTGCCTCAAATGTCATCACTATTTTACCTCAAATCCATTTTAGTCTCAGGATATTACAGATGTTAGTGTTGTTTAAATGAAGACAAAAAACCCGTATAAACTCTTCTCTGATGGAATCCTTCCTTCTGGGAAGGATTAACCTAAAATCTTTTACCTTTATCTTGGTGATAAAAATGTACAATAAGAGGGAAGCAAGTGGATTTTTTTTTTTTAATAAGTGGCTTGTTTGGGTTGGTACACACAGGTGACAACAGGCACTGGTTCTGCCACCCTTAAGGACAAAGGGTTCGTTTCCTTTGCCTCCACAACCATGTTGTAATCTAACACACTTAAAAACTTTAGAGACTCTGATTTCCACCCAGAGAACATCCACATATTTTAGAATTCAGGTCTAAAACACATACAAAGCAAGCATTGCTGTCTTGTAAGGATGTGCTGGGTGTCACTCAGCAAAATGCCACTCTCCATCTGCCTCGTTTCCTCAGTCCCTGTCCTCCCTGAGACAGGCTAATTGCAAAGCTCTGGGTTGTGTTTGATGTTCTGCCTCTAAAATCTGTGCCACACTCTGGCTCTTGTTATAGTAATGCTGCAGGTAAGAAAAAGAAATGTATTAATGTAGTTTTTGACTGCAGAGGTGCTAATTTAATCTGAAAGTCAGGTATAGCCATGCTTCTTTACAAATTTCTGAGTTGGAATTTTCTGTTTTGATGTTACAAAAAACACTTGAATAGGAAAAATACTGCGTGTATAAGGTCAAGTGCATTATTCTGTGGCTGTGTTTTCAAAGCAAAATGCTGGGATATATGAAGGTGGAGAGAGCAGGGCGGGACCTGGAAATGCTGTAAAATGGACAGAATAGAGGAAAAGGGGAAGGAACTCTGAGCAGTATCTTTAAAAACGTGGGCCACACATGTTGCATCAGCTGGATTGTAAAACCAACCTCCTGACTGTCATTCAGGGTAGCAAACAAAGCTGTTCCCCTAGAACTGCTTTGTCACAGTCATATTTTCTGGAAAAAGCCCTTCTCCCAAGATTTCTCTCCTGGGAAGCTGAGAAGCCTCAGAGAAAAAGGCAAACAATTTTATCTCATTTGCTTCTCCTGTGTTTTGCTGCTTTGGAATGTGGCTGGAGATTGTTTATCCAACAGATGATTGTTTCATTGGTTTCATGTGAATTGTTTTGACTTGGCCAGTTGGGGCCAAGCTGTGTCAGACTCTGGAGAGTCACAAGATTCATTAGTATCTTTTAGCCTTCTGTAAGTATCCTTTCTGTATTCTTTAGTATAGTTTAGTATAGCATTCCTTAATATAATATAGATCATAAATTAACCTTCTAAGAACATGGAGTCAGATTCATCATTCCTTTTGTCTGGGAACCCCACAAATACAATACTGCTTCTTCAAAAAGGGACCACAGCCCGTGAGGAAAGGACTAAGGGAGACCCCTGGGCTCCCCTGGCCAGAGATTCTGTGTGTGAGAGCTCACAGTGGTGCTGCAAAGCTGGGGCATCCCTGCAGGCAGCTGTCTGGGGAAGAGCAGCACGGATGGTTATCCATCTGTGGATGATTTAAAGCATAAATATGCAATGTCTAATTAGGCAGGAGGTGCCAAAGAGGCCACTCTGGGGTTCCAGTCTCTCAGTCCACCCTTGGTCACCAGTGATGCTCTGTGGGTGTCACCAAACCCACCAGTGTCACAAGGGGTGACTTTGTACTTCTGGTCTTGAGGGGGAATCCTTGAGCTCAGCAAAGGGGAAGAAGATGCCAATGGCTGCTGTTGTCACAGGACCCAGATATCAGCAGAAGAGGTGTTAAAAATGAACTAATGAGGATTGTTAAAAAAACAAAAATGCTGCCTCCAAGCCAACCTTCGCTAGTTTCAGTTTTCATCTCTTTCAGCTCAATGTATTGATTAAACTATGACCAAAGCAAAAAATTATGTATTTTCATTTTTAAAGAACATAAACAATAGCATTTTACAAATGCAGCCATTTCCCTTTGCCCAGAAGGAATGAGTATTTTGGCTCCCTCCACAAGATGCAGGTGCCAAGTGGTGTTCAGCTACTGTCCCAGCTTTGTGATCCCCACAGCACTTATGCCCCCAAAAATTTAATCCTTCTGCTATTGTCTGCCTGTGTCTCTTTCTGAATGCATTTCCAAAACAGTTGGAGATGGGGACATCTGTTGGCTTTAAAACTTGCTGGATGACAGCTCAGCCTGACTTCCAGCATAAATGATCAGGGGAAGAACTGATTCTGCCAGGGAATGTGAGGTCCCACATCCTCACAGGAAGAATTCTGCTGAGCCTTGTGTAAGGCTGTCGTTCATCTTCTCCTGATATTAATTTACTCTGCTTGCTTAGCACTGTTAAGACTCTGCACAAACTTGGTTTTCTTTTGTCCTCCATTGCTCTGACTGTTCTGAATACAAGAGGGCTCTTGGGAAGAACATTCCATTGGTCTGTCGTGTTAATCAGACTCTATATCCAGATAATAATCATGGGAACTCAATTATATGGGATTGGTGGGCAAGAAAGAATGATTTTTCAGCACAATTCATTGCTTTATAGCACTGCAGACAATCTGAAATGTCTATTTCTAAAATCAAGTCTCCCATTCAAAGCACTATTGTTTGGTGGTGTTGATGTGTGTGCATTGGAAAGGAAAAATACTGGCAAAAATCAGTTTTCTGTTTTTCCCTTTACTGAAAACCCAGACTGTTTTCAATCTATTAACTCTCCTGAAAGTCTAGAGCTGCCTATTACCTTGGACTGCAACGGCTTCAATGGGGTTTTATCAACCTTTGGCCCTGTCACTATAAAACCCTTCCATGTTTTTGCCAAACCTCCCTCTGAAAGATTACTTTTGCTTGGAGGATGCCAATAAAGGAAATTGCTTTCACAAAGAAAGAGGTAGGAAGACTACCCTAGACCCCTCCATTTGGATTTCCTCCAATCTCAAATTTATTGGGACGAAGAGCAATCCCAAATACATTATAAAATGCACCATGATCCAAGCAGTGTGGTCTCTCTGGGCACTGTTTCAGTGCCTCCTGCCCCTTCAGCTCTTGAGCAAAACGTTTCAAAGAAAAAAAATCAACCCCCACAGAGGCAGCCGAGGTACAAAGGCTTGGCACAGGACTGCAGTGGCCACGGGGAGGGGTCAAGCCCTCCTGCCACACGGCACAGCCACGGGAGCAGAAATCCCAGATGGTGAGCGGCAGACCTGGATCCTGTCCCTGCGTGCAGATGGCCCCGTGCCACTTTCTGCCATCACAGGAATTTGTTCTTTCTTTAGCTGTGGGGCTTTCTGCCATTTTTCTTTTTACCCCAAATCCCTTTGTACAATCTGATGAGCAGTGCATGCTGCTGGACCAGCTGGAAGCTGCTGCGTGGTGGCACAAACCTGGAAAGATGAGGCAGGGAAGGCACTGTCTCTGCACAGACTGGAGTCCGCTCCAAACCGAAAACCGAACAAACTGGGGAGTTAGTGGCACTTCTGTTCCTGTCCCAGCCAAGCCCAGAGCCAGGCTGTGCAAATGAATGAACGTTCCCTTGTTCCTGCCCAGATCTCCTCGAGGGAGCCTGGAGAGCTGGAACCAGCACCAGGAGCTCCACGGGAGGTGAGAAGTGCCACAGGAGCTGCACATGGCTGTGCCTCCTGCTGCTGCCAGCTCTGCCCAGACCCTGCAGCCCTTCAGCAAGCTTTGTGTCAGGCAGGCAGGTGACAATGTGTGAGAGCACCTCTCGGCTCTTTAATGAGCCTGAGGAAATCTACTGGGTGTTGTCACCACGTCCCTCACCTGGAGTCAGCTGCAAGGACATGCAGGGCACCTTTGGCTGCCCAGCTTCCAGCTGGATCAGCTTCCCAAGCTGGCCAAACCATGGCCTGATAAAGCATCCAGAGTGTTCCCGGTGGTGTCACAGGGCAGGTGAGTGAGGGATCAATGGTGCACACACACAGAGACACCTCAGCCCAGCCTCCTGCACTGGGATGGGGCCTTAAAANAAGGGGAAGGGAGTGCAAAAATACCTGTATCTCTGAGACCTTGGATCCCTGTGAGTTCCCTGAGAGAGGCTGTGTGGAGCTGCCTGGCACTGCCTCCAGGGAGCTCTTCCAGAGCTGAGCCCTCCACTGGTACATCCATCATATCCTGGGTTTTTCTGGTCTGGTTGGTCTCCTCTGAGGTCAACTCAATCAAATCACCACTATCCAAGATTTGAGAGTGCAACAGAAAAAACAGGGACCCCATTCTTTTTTGATAACACATTCTTTAGATGTGCCTTGTAGTTATCAAAATGCTTTTCTATATGCATCAAAGCAGGAATAATTTCACTTTTCTTCTTTGAGTAATGATTTTGCCTTTCACTTTTTCTGTTACATTTATCTCCAAGGCATTGATTTCATTCCTTTTAAAATTTTTTAAACTTCTTTCTCCTTGCCCTTTTTTTGTAGTGATTCCAAATGGATTATCCTGGCTCTGTAATTATTTTTGAACAGACACCACACATAATATGTAGTACCCCAAAAAAGGTCAAAACCTTAGGCTAAACTCTTCTAATGATAACTTTCCCTGCACCCTCAGAAGGTTTTATGAAGTCCTGCTTTGGTAATAGTGTCACTAGATGCATTAACTCAAATAGTTGATTGTTCCCTTGTTCCTTGGACCATTCCTAACCTCTCCCCATGACAACACTCACAGGCACCCTCAGAGCTGCTGTCCTCCCTTGCCTGGTCTGGGTGGGGCTGGGTTCCAAAGGAGTGCATGGGAATTACTGGAGATCAGACTTTCTGATTAATTCTCCCAGATTTCACAGTGGAAGACTGAGCCAGCAGTTCAGCTGAGTGAGTCCCTTGGAACTGCAGGCATCAGGCAGCAGAAGCGTTGGGAAGAGGGGCAGGCAGAGGTGCTCCCATCAGGGCAGATCTGCTGGGCAGGCGTTGAGCTGCTCTGACTCCTCAGAGCAGCACATTTGCATTCAGAGCACACAGCCAATTGTGCCAGTCCCTGCAGCCACTGGGATAATTTATTTACATAACTTTGGTTTCCAGGACTGCGTAGCCAGGTCAGATTATATAACTCAGGACTCGAGCTCTGCCTATGGTTATTGCCTGGGATGTTCAGTCATCAGAAGAGCAGGCCCCACCTCTGGGACCCCAAATTAGGTGGCCTAGAGGCTGGGAATGGTCAAATGGAGCTCCTGGACTTTGAGAGTGTTCCTAACCATGAGCTGTAGGAAAAATAATAACTCTTGTGTGATGGTACAAACTGTACTAGAGAATGTCCCCAAGTGCTTTTTATTTTTTTTTTCCCTTCATTATTTTGTTCTTCCATCCTGTTATGTTTTATGTGATGGTTCTAAATGTTTCATTGTTAGCTCTGTTCAAACATAATTTTGCACAGAACAAGCAGCTGACCACCAAATCCCATCATTTGAGATGTAATGTTCTCTGTAATAACAGCTCCATCACGGAACTTGTGACAGTGATGGCCCTGGCTGTTGTGTCAGGAGAGAGGCAGCATTGTGACAGGGACTGGGGTTTTATTCTGGTGGAAAAAAAAGCTGTAAAAACCTGCGTGCAGGAATTCACATCCATTTGAGTAATTTCACAAAATTACCAGTGAAAAAATTAACCCGTTCAGAGCTAGAAAAGAGGTGTTTGAAGCATGGCACACATTTGACACCTATCTAGGCCTCAGAGAATCCAAAATACCCGTTGCACATCCTGAAATATAGGTTTCTTGTCCAGAAAGGGGCCTGATTATGGAATAAATGTTCAGAAGAAAATGGACAAGGCCAAATTCTGAGTGACTCAGGAAATTGCTGCAGCTCCATCCCCTTAGGCAGCACTGTAGGAAAATGGAATTTGCTTTCAGCCTCCCTGGAAATCAACACATGTGGTCTCACTTCCCATGGGATTCTGCATACACAAAAAATTACAAAGAACCAGGAGCCCCACAGAGACTCAGATTTTGCTAATCTGCTTTACATTTCTGATGTTCTGATACCATGGTGATGGGCAACAGCAGAAAGACCTAAAACAGAGTTTAAGTGTTTTCAACAGCTTTCTCTTACTAAGTGCACGTCATACTATCAAGAGAAAGTCCTCTGGAGTTTTTTTTTTCCTCTTTCTCCCACTTCAAAAAAATTGTCTAGTACCTAAAAGGTCATTTTGAAGAACTTTGCTTCTCTATAAATTACTGGATTTTGTAAAAACACTGCATGTAAGTGATGATTTCTTATGTCTCTGTATTTAATATCGTCCGTTTAGACTCCTAAGAGAGGGTCTTTACCAATTTCCTCAAAAAAGCATGGGGCAAGGGAGACAAATGGAGAGGGAGGAGACTGTACTGCATTTTCTTTCTCAATTTTTGGAACACAAAAGGAATGAATATCCCAGAATAACTGGTATAATGATAATAAAGACAACAGAAAAGGTTTATGTACTAAAACCTGTTTGTTCCTTCTCTCTGCAGTGTTATACATGGCCCAGCTTGGCGTGGGTGCAGCATCTCCAGGGAGCTGCACTTGAGTAGAAAATGGTGAGTTTTGTGGGATTTTGCTGGTTTTTGAATATCTTTTATTTTTCTCTGCCTTCTGGAGCTAATCTTATGCCTGGCTTCAATAATTTTGAAGGCATTTGGGGGCCCTTTGTTAATGAAGGATTCAGTTTATCAATGCTTCTATTTAAATCCACGAAGTGATGCCAGGGTGCCAAACTGGCAACACTGGGAGGTGACAGTGCAGTCTAGGGCTGGCTCCCAACCTGCTCCACACAGCTCAGCCTCGGCACACAACAAGAGGGTTTGAAAGCCTGAATTAAAAGCCAAACCCCATCACTTTCTGTTAAAGAGGTGTCTTGGGTTAGAAATGCAAGATGTGGCTGGGCTGTGTGTTCTGTCCCCATCTGTCAGAGCTGGGGCAGTTCTCTGCTGTTCATGGGGCAGTTTTCTTNTTCCTTTTTTTTTTTTTTTTTTTTTGTTTCATACCTTTCTCTTCCCTATTTTCCCTTCACCTTTCAATTTTCCTCTCTGTGCTCAGGATAACTTCCCGTTCCTTTGGTGCTGTTGCAAAGCTCAATGGCCCATTCTAATGCAATATTTAGGTGCCTCCTGGCTGTGGTTTAAAAGTTGCTTTAACATTTTCTGCACTAAAGTGGATTTTTCTTATAGCCCAGCAATTCTCAGTTCTTAGCCCCTTAGGCTCCTGGAGTTCAGACTTCCACAGTCAAACCAAAGCCCCAGATCTCAGTGGCTCATATCTAATTTTCAGGATCAGGTGTTTCATCTGACAGTATCTTGTCTTTTTGCATCATTCAGAGTTGTTGTTGGTAGTTCCTTCTTATTTTACAAGTGCTAATGGCACTAGGAGGCAAATAAGTGTTTATATGGAATATTTGCTATATCACTTTTGTGTGTGCTACAGAGGTTGAGGCTGAGTGTAAGGCAAGTATTTAAACCCATGATGACAGTATTTGAAAACACTCTGAGAGAGCAGAATTATTTATTTTACCTCTGTGCAACACCTAGCAAATCTCCCTGGTTTTCTGTCTCCTACTGAGGTCCAGGAAACAGCAGAGGGAGAGCTCTCAATGCCTTCTTGAGATTATTCCATTTCAGACTGCAGTGAAGCACTGCATAAATTGCTCCTAAGAAAGCACAGGATCACTTGACCTTTCTGAGGCTCACAGTGGCTGCTGTGTCATCTACTCTTCATTTCAATACCATTTTCAGGGGGATGAAGCCTTTGGTATAATCTGCTGCTCCAACATTTGGGGCAGTGCCCTCCTTGCTTTCAGCTCTGTCAGTCTTGGCAGGCGAGGGGAAATCTCTGGGGAAATTCTGGAGCTCAGACTTTAACAGGCTAATCTGTACCCCAGTGGAGCCTTTCAGTGCTTTCCAGGGACTTTGCTTCAGGCCTTTGAAGTCTGTGACTTCAGGACATGGGGGATAGGCAGGAATTAGTTTGAGTTTCTTCCTTGCACACGCCCATTCACAGAGTCCCACAGTTGTGGTAATAAAATGCTGGTTATGGATTTATCCATGCAAAGCCAGGCAAAGCTGGGATATACCAATAACCCACTTTGCAGAAAAAGAGGTGAGAAGGATTAAATGATTTCTCCTGATTAATGCATGTGGGGCAAAGCACTTCTGAGAAAGGCAGCTGAGCTGCTGCTGATGCTGAGCTCTGCTCTGCTCAAAGGTGTGATCCTTCCCCACCCTATTTCTCCTTGTGGTGATCCCACAGCCCTGCTAAGCCCTTGACATGTCCCTTGAGCTTTCTGAGCTGAAGAGCACAATTATTTTTCCTTGGTGAGCTGTGGGTAGCAAAGGGCTGCAGGGTGAGCTGAGGGTTGAATGGGAGTGGGCAAGTGCCTGGCCAGGGGATGACCAGGAGGTCATGAACAATTTTTCCAGTGGCACCCACAACTGTGAGGATCAAGGCCTGGATGTCTTCCCCTACCCTATTCCCTGTCATTCCCCAAGTTCAGATAGAATTTCCTTATGAAAGGCACCTGGCTTGACTGAAGAAATAGGTCATTCATCCCAAATTCTGAGACTCATCTTGGCCTGTTGGGATGTGTGGTGTCATGCAAAGGCTTCATTTGGTGGTGTCTTGACACGTTCCTTCAGTTAGTGTTTCATCCACAGGGTAAATGAGATTTACAATGGTGGAGCAGACCCTTTTCCCTGTGTTGTGGCCACCCAAACCCACGTGGCCCCTTCAACGTGAGGCACGAGCACCCATAACAGGTTTAGATTGGATGTTAGGATGAAACTCTCCCCTGTGAGGGTTGTGAGGCCCTGGCACAGGTTGCCCAGAGAAGCTGTGGCATGAATGCTCCTTCAGCCTTGCCCTGCTCACCTTGTCCCAGCCAGCTGAGCACAGGGACAGCAACACCACACCCAGTCCTGCCCCTGTGCTCCCCAGGGTGCAGGCAGCCCACACTGTATTTCATGAGAGTGTTTGTAATCGATTAATTCCACACTGGAAGCACACCCATCACTCCTGCAACATATGGCAGCTAATCTCTCCTTAAGCAGTTAATTAGGCACCATTTGCATGCATGTCGGCCTTTGCACACTAAAGCAGCTGTGATTCCTGTAGGAAGCTGTTTATTCTGGGCTGCCTTTCTCCTTTGTGTGGAAAAATGAGATGTTTCCCACTCATTTCCTGGTGTTTGTTCTTTCCAAAGAACAGGTGTACTGAGGTGCTGCCTTGGGTGAGAGTGACCTGGTCTTTAGGGCACTGGGTGCAGGTTGAGATGAGGAGGGGGTTAATTTTTTGGCTCTGTTCACTATTCATGGAATCATGGAATAGTTTGGGTTGGACAGGACCTTGAAGATCATCTTGTTCCAACCCCTGCCATGGGCAGAGACACCTTCTACTAGACCAGGGCTTCTTCCAAGCCCATCCAAAACTTCCAGGGATGGGGTGGCAACAGCTTCTCTGGACAACCCATGCCAGGGCCTCAGCACCCTCACAGGAAAGAATTTCCTCCTAACATCCAACCTAAACCCACTCTGTGTCAATTTAGATCCATTCCCCCCGTCCTAACACTACATGTCCTTGCAAAAAGCTCCTACAGCTTTCCTGTAGGCTCCCTTCAGGGATTGAGAGGCTGCAATTAGGTCACCTCAAAGCCTTCTCTTCCCCAGACTGAACAACCCCAATTATCTCAGACTACTCCTGCTGATCACAGGGGTAATGGCTAATTTGGCAGGAATTGCCCTCCCTGAGCTCTAAGGAGGGACAGGCATGAGGTGCCTTCACAGATCTGATCAAGAAAACTTATTTAGAAGGCACTTGCATCTTTAAAGAAATTTACCAGCCAGCATGATTTATTTCTAAATTTAAGAATATTATAAACTACTGCATTTAAGACTTAAAGGATGTTAGTGCTTGATCTTGGAGAAAAAAAATTTTAAAATTCCCCAAACCACATGGATTTGTGCAGGATTTGGATTTGATGGTTCTGTGGCTCCCTTCCAATTCTGGTTATTCTATGATTCTAAGTTCTGCACCCCCAAAATTGGACCTCTTTTCTGTTAGGCACTCTCCAAACCACCCCATCAGCACAGTCATCTCTTCAGTGTGCTCATAACAAATATCAAAGGCCAGGAAAGTTTGGGACTAGAAATGGGTTTGCTTTTCCATTATGAATGGGGTAGTACAGCAAGGATTAATTAAGATCTAGGGGTAAACATGGGGTCTGGATTCCTGAATGTCAGATTCAGTGCTGCAGCTAAGGATATCTTTGTTCCCTGGCTGAATTTCTGCTTTGCTATCATGTGTCTGGCATCTGGATGGCATTCTGAGAACTTCAGAGGGAAAATGTGTAATGGACAATCAATAAACTGTTTGTTGGGGAAATTTTCTCCTAGCAGGATGATAAAATCAGGATCTGAAAAGGCATGGGAAGACATCTCAGAGCTGTTCATCAATTATTGCTGCTATTTATTTCCTGAAATTGGAATGGGAAACGCGGTGCCTGAGTTGGTTTGAAGACACAGGAAGTGCACATTGTTCCACTGCCTCCAACTTTGGCAGACCCCTTGCAAGCCTGTGACAAATTACTAATCAGTCTGCAATTTTTCACACCTGTCTTGTCTCTGTTTTGCTGTGCTCTGGTGTGATTACTGCATATTCCATCTCCCAGCACCCTGTAAATGATCCATCAGCCTTATTGAACGTGGAGCTCCCTCCTGCATCCCAGGAGCTGAGCCCAGGCTGGGCTCCCTGCACGTGGCTGAGCTTGGCACGTGTTAGGCTGAGCCTTCCCTGCTCCCTCCATGTGGGAGGCAGATTGCTAAAGTCAGGAGCCTAACAAAAACGCTCAGAATTCCCCCCACCGAGCTGAATTTCTCCCCTTCATAATAACAGTGTGTAGTGTTTCAAGTGGCTTCAGATTTTTCTGTAGCTTTTACTGTCTTCTATTAAGTTAAATGTCCTTTTTCTTTCAGAGCAAGTATGAATCTACTAACTCCAAGTAATACACAGCAAAACAATGTTGTAACATGATTGGTTTGCTTAATCTGCCTGTGAATGACTCTTTCCCCACCAAGAGCCTCATTAATCCAAAGTAATTTTTGTCTCTTTCCTACAGTGATTGGTTTTTTGTTGTATAGAGCTGATAAATTCCATTCTTTCAATGTAATATATCACAGATTTCTCTGTGAATTCTTCAGAATCCTTCTGAGGAAAGTCTGAGACCCAAGGTGCAGCAAGAGTAGGGGCAGCTTGAGAGGCTTTTTCATGATCCTTGCTCATCACTCCTCATCCATCACCTGGATGAGGGTACAGCTACTGAGGGTATCCTGTGCATGGGACAGGAGGGCACTGCCACCTCTGCCAATGGCCTACAGGCTGAATCCCAAAGAGTTCAGGTGCAGGAAAAGATAAATTGATAGGAAATCCACTGAGGCCAATGACTGTGAAGTTTCTAGAAGAGTGAGTTACAAATAATAGGAGAAAAAGCAGCCAGCTACAAACCAACATTACAAGGCACCTTCATGTACCAGGGACAGATAAATGAGAGAGAAACTTGCTTTCTGACTTTTTTTTCCCCAGTTATCCCTGCAATGTCTCCAGGCTGCTGTTGGAGTAGCTGCCTCAGTGCATCACTTAGCACATGGGACAGGTTTGTTGCTTTTGGAGACACAGGTACAGCCCCAAGGCTGCTCCCTTTAATGGGCTCTCTGCTCCCCATCAGGTTCATGCCATTCCTAAGCTAAGGGGGAGAATGCATGGTGCTAAACAGCCAACAGCTGTTAGCTGACTTCCCCTTGGAGTCTGAGGGGGTGGGATTGCTGTCAAAGATGGCACAAAGGTTTCTATCCCAGGAGTAGAAGGTTCTCGAGGCTGCAGAGAGCAGCACAAAATCAAGAAACCCTCAGTCATGGTAGGAGACACTGCACAAAGGGGGCTGAGTGATTAAACAAGTCCTGTTGGCCACACTCCTGCAGGGATGAAGATGTGTTAGGAGGAGGTTTGAAGTCACCCAGCCCCCAAGTGAAGGAAACAGTCAGATGGGATTATCATGGTGATGGCTATTTGTATGCCAAAGTGACATAAGGATGAAGCTAAAAGGCCAGGAGCTCAAGAGAGAAGTGGACTCTGTGTCAACTGGGAGAAAAAAAAAGGGATAAAGAAGAAAGAAGGGAGAAGGTGGCAGGGGTGAGGGAGTTGAGAGGCTGCTACAGCTTGAAAGAACCATTAGAAGTGGTACTATATTAAATAGGGAAGGGCATCAAGGGGGAATATTTTGCTTTTTCAGAAGTTTTGAAGAACTGTACTAATAAAGTAAGGTGAGCAGGCAAGGTCAAGGAGGCCAAAAATGAGCAATGAGGCAGCTCCAGTGTTCTGACAGATACATGGCTCTGCACCTGCCATGGCCCAGATGTGGGACAAAGGCATGGAGCAAGAGGCAGAAGATAAATAGTGGTGCAGGAAGGCATTAAATTACAAGCGATCAATTCCTCTGACATAAATAAAGTTTCTTTAACCTCAGTTCCCCCATGAGTCAGCATTTTGGGCTGGAAATGATTTACAGAAAAACCCAAGAGATGTTTCAGATGTGGTTGAGAGTGGAGAATGTAAATTTAAGGGAAACAGTTCTTAGTGAGGGGGGATGAAATAAGATGCTGCTAACAGTTCTGCAGTTTAACAGGTTGTTAGGCTGTGAGCATGGCAACATTCTGAAGATACTGTTCCCCAAATCAGGGCTCCAAACTGCCCGACTTCAAGAAGAATCTCTGCTCATTCTGCCTCTGAAGCTGAGATCTGTTTTCAACCGGGTTCTAAAGGGGCGGAACTTTTCCAGACTCTCCCAGATCCCCCTCCTTTGCAGAGGTGTGGAGTGCTGACATTTTCCTATTAACCCATGAACTTGGCGTGAGCAGGGACTCACCTCCATTCTGCTACCACTTCAGTTAGCCAATTTTAGTTCATTTGCACACATAATTTTCTGCCAAGGTGACATTATCAAGCACTCCTGATGATGAGGACTTTATTTAGGCCAAGGGAAAAAAAAGCAAAAACCCGGCTGGAAATCTGAGCTGAAGATAAGGTTGTTTGACAATGAAACACAGCACAGGGATGGTTGTAGGGCAGAGCTGCTTTGGTCTCTGGTTGAGATGCCTGTAGGTCATAAATCCACGGAGGTCAAACTGCCTGGATGATACCTATGGCCTGGTTTTGAAAACATTGCTAGAGATTTGTTATGGATTTATTTTTGCCCTGTAGGTTTTAGGTTGGTGAGGGTGGGGGTTTTTGTTTGTTTTTGTTGTTTTGTTGTTGTATTTTTCCTTGCTTGTTTTGATTCTCAAACCGTGGGATTGGACCAGTGCAGCTCCCCCAAGCCCCTGACTGCCCCAGGTCCAATTCAGCCTGAGCCAGTTGTTACTGCAAAGTAAAACATGTAATTTTACACCCATTTGTTTTAGAGGTCACGTTTTCCTGCTTATAGTGTTTCTACTATATATATTTTTCTAGCCTTCAGAAGCCAAAAACATCTTTCAGCCTCAATGGTCCTAAAGGCCAGAAAACTGTGGAGGAATTTAAGCTCACTGCTCACATTACCAACATGATCAGGAATGGTGGGAGGTCAAGACAAGCAAACAGGATGTGGAGGAGCTCTTGGAGTTGAACTTCTCAGTGCATTCTCAAGGTCAGAAATCCCAGCAGCTAATCACAACTCATGCTCTCAGCCTTGGAAAATCCCAGGGCAGGAGGTCTCCTGGAAGAAGGAAAAAGTAGAGGAGAAGGACCAGAAAGGCTGAGGTTGATCTGCCATTTCTTGTAATTTTGAACTATTCAAATAAATGGGGGAAAGCACCCATTGTTAAATGCTGAAATAAGTCTCAATAATTTTCTATGTTTCTCTTGATTTTCCAGCATTAGCTGTGAATACTTTTAATGACTCTTTATGAAAACCTCTTCTGGTGTGGGGGAAGTTATTAAGCCTGTTACAAAGGGATTTTATGGTTTTAATTATAAACAGGTAATAGAGTCTATGTAAAAATTACCTTTTGACTTTGCAATAAAACCCATTTCCCCCAAGGTAAGAACTCCATAAAGAGAGAATTACACGGCAAGGGAGAGGAGAAGTCAGCTCTGAAATCACAAGGTGCCTCCACAAGAGCAGATTTGAGAAGCCCTGGGGATACACCAGCCTTAGTCTGCATGTCTGTCTGTCTGTCTGCTGGAGGCCAAAGGAACAGCAGAGGGAAATGCAAGGCTCAGGCCGCCCAGACTGTCTCTGTCTACCTTAGAGCAGCCTCAAGACTCCATTCACCTCCTTAACAGTCACATCTAGACCACCCCAACCCCAGAGTTGGAGATTGATGCTCAGTGCAGGGATGGAGCAGCTCAGCTTCTTCCCTTTCAGCTGTGCAGTGATGCCACGGCTGGAAAGAGTCATTCTCTTCTTTCTTTCTGGATAACACTCCTAGATTTATCCACCCTGACTTTCTTGCTGTGATTTGTCAACTCTGCAGCAGGAAGTGCTTGTGTCTCCACCACAGAGAAAGCAGCTATACTGCCAAAGCTTTCTTTTCCAGTGATTTTCACCACAAAGAAATAAGACTTTTCTCTAGCCCTGTTCCGGGGAGCTTGGTCAAACTCTGAGCTCTCAGTGCAGCCAAGGCCAGTAGCCAGCACTGCCCTTTTCTCTGTCTTGAAGGGAAAACAGTGTGTTTGCCTCCTGATGTCAAACATACATTTTCCTGATTATCAGAGAAGGCATTTTCTTGGCACAAAGTCCCAGTGCTGGCGTTCAGTGCTGAGCTCAGCCGTGCTGGTCCCGCAGACTCCTTGTGCCCTTCAGTAAGTCGCTTAATTTTCCTTTTGCTCTTTGTTTCTCCCCTCTTCCTTCCTTCCCTTCCTCACCCATGCACACGGAGGACAAGCCTTTGATGAATGGGTTGTCTTTTAGCATAAGGTCGAGTGATCCAAAGAGACTGAGCTGCTGTGACTTAATGAGTTAATTACGTCACCTGCCTGTCAGCAAGACCTGATGGAGGTGAGCTCTGAGCTGCCTCCTGCCAGGAAACACAGCTCAGAGGTTTAAAAACAGAGTTTGTGCTGGTTTTAAGAGGCTACTGCATTTATAGATGCTCTAGTCCAGACCAGCTATCTGTGCCACCTACCAGAAGTGATTAGTTATTTGACTAAGTTAATACCCAGTGGTCAAAATAAATTTGAATTCCTTCTTTCAGCTGGAAGACTGAGAAAGAAAGAGGTGAAGAGGAAAAAGCACAACAGTGGAGACTGTAATTTGCTGTCTTTTAGCTCTCCCTGTATATCATTTATAAGGATATATAGACTATTATGGCTCATCTGTATCCCTCTAATCATTAATGAGGTGCCTTCCATGCCCTAAAGTTAAAGTCATAAAAGTAAAGTGTGTTTTCTACTGCAGGTCCATTTCAGTTCTTTATACAAATGTTCTGTTGCCCTTTATAATGTATTTGCTATAAATCCTGACAGCATTATTTGTTTTGTTTTTCTATCTAAATGCAGTGTTGAGTGGAAATGGCCTCATTATCTCCCTATTTCTGAAGAGAATTCACTGTCTCTAAAAGGTGCTGTATTAACAGCCCTAGAGATAGAAATCCCTGTTCAGAGAGAAGAGGCAAACACAGGCAGGAAAACCCAGCCTGCCTTCCTTGCTGAGCTCCACCGATGAATGAGCTGTACTGCACTATCTGTCCTGGTCTTGTGGGTTCAGCAGGCAGAGAGTGCTCACCCACACCTCATCTTCCCCCTTGCTAAAAGCAGTGCCAGGTGAAAGACTTTACCAATCCAGGGAGATAACAATTCTTTCTGTACTAACTAGGTTCCCTCTTTTTTAACTTGCAGACAGTGTGTAACAAGCTGAGCCTTGTTCTTTTATTTGTAATGATCACGCTGATCACAATTGCACCTGACAGGTACCAGAGTTAACACTGCAGCAGGCTCTTGGCTCCTTTGAGGCCTCACTCTGGCAGTGTCTCTGTGGCTCTCTTGGATGTTTCCTTGCTTTCCTTTCCTGCATTTTGCTTTTAAGCACTCCCCAGCAAGCTGCAATCCCAGCAGACAACACCCATAACCGTGCTGCAGCACCAGGGAAGTTCTGCAGGTGACATTCCCCAGCTCCAGCAGGAGCCTGCAGGGCTCTGGTGTGGGCAGGGCTGTGCTCAGCTGCACTTTCACAACTGGAAAAGAAGAATTTATCTGTCCCAGCACTGATGACCAGGTGAGATTTTCCTTTCAGATTGGAGGCTGACTGCTCAGCTTTTGCTCCTAATCTCACTTTTACCTTTCAATTCACCTGATATCCAAAGCAAAACACATCTTTCATAAAAATGGATGTTTACAACTAACAGGCATAATTTTTAAAACACAGTGATTGCCAAAGCCTGCTGAATGAAGAGCCAGATAGGGAAGTTTTTCACAGCTTCAGAGCTAATGAGTTGTAGACATTGGCAAATACTGACTTTTTAAATTAGAGCTGCTATAGTTCAAAGGAGACAGATGGTTTTATTTATGAAAAGGGATTTAAGGACCACACAGAGAAAACTCTCCAGAAACACAATGTGTTGTTGGAGACCTTATATCATAAAAGGTGATATTTAAAACAGTTCAAATTTCTAATTCCCCTTTTCCTCCTTGCCAGCCAAATTTGGTTCAGCAACTCTTTGAAATCCAGGAACATTTGTGCTCTGATAAAAACAAACACAAAACAAGAAGAAACTTCCAGAGGTCACCTTCAAAGTTGAAAATATTGTAGAGTTCACCTTGGGCCTGATTCAAACCCCTTTGAACTATTTTCTGTTAATGACAGTGTCATTGTCTTCCATTCAATACCCATCATCTCCAACTATGAGACTTGAGTGATGAATACTTTGTCTTGTTTCCAGGTTCCTCTAATACAACAGCCAAGGCATCTGGAGCATCAAGTTCCTGCTAGAAAGGCTACATCAACCATTTGCCAGTGTTGTACTTAAGCCTCAGTTTAAAATAAAACTTGATCATCATTCAGGCCAAAGTTACAGAGGTTTCAGCTGCTGTTTTTGAGCAGACTCAAAGCAGTAATAGATAACATGTTTCTGGAATAAGAAGGAATAAAACCCAGGAGAGGTCAGAAATGGGGTAGACATGAAGAGGATTTTAATTCACCCACAAAGCATCCAGATCTGGCTCAGCCTGCACAGATTCCAGTGGGAAAGAGCCCCCCTGGGACACTGCTAGGAAAGCTCCTGCACAGAGGGACAGGGAATGTGCTAACACTGTGATGGGCAGGACTGTGAGCCTGTGTTTGGTTTAAAATGAGGATCAAATCACAGCCCAGGCTGGTACATAGCTGTTTGTGCTCTGAGGGGACCAGCTCCTTGTAGGGGAAGATATTTGTCTCCTGCTGCTATGTTCTTTGCCAGCTTTAAGAAAACTCCAACAATCTCTTTGCTGTCAGCACAGCATATGTCTCCTCTGCTCTACTGTTATCTGAACAGAATGCAGAATGGAAGCAATTTCCAGAAAGCACAGCAAATATTAACACATGCAGAAGTGCAGGGCACAGAGAAAAAAATAGCCCAGCAGTTATTTGACTCTCCTGAATATAGTGGGGCAGCTCAAATATTCATCAAATTTGTACTGCTCCGAACAAGGAGGCAAATTCTGAACCTTCAGTTGTACCAAGTGAGTCGTTTGTCTGTCTTGCAGCCTTCATATGTCAGTATTCCTTCTGCATTTGCCTGGTTTAATGCCCACATCTTCAGCAAAGCTGGGCAAGCTGCACTGCTGTGTCCCTGCATCAGTCTCTGGCACTCCTGTGGCCATTTGTGGCTATCTGAATGACAGAGATCATTTGTGTAAATCATCTTTTGTTTTCTAGAGTGTGGGAACAGCATTGACGCAGTTATGTGGGTTCTGCAGAGGACTCCAGGGAGTCAGGAAGTTTAGAAATCTTCATCTCTGGAGACCATGACATCCCAACAAGTCAATGAGCAGCATGGTCTGCTGTGACCTGCTTTGAGCTGGGTCCCTTCCAGCCCAGCTGGTGGTGGAAAAAGCAGTGTATGGCTGTGGCTAAACTTTTGCCACCCCACTGTCCTGAACAAAATGCACCCACACAAGAAAAGCTGCTGGTTTCTGCTGGCAGCCTGTTCCAGACAAGGAAGGATTATTTTCTCATCCTAACCCAACACACTCCTGTCAGCCAAGCACAGAACTACCCTAAACCACCCGTTTCCAGTGCTGCTTTCCCCATGTAACCTGGCAGATGTGTAAAGCATCTGTGGAGGGGAGGTTGGAGCCTCTGTGCCAAGTGAACCCTCAGTCCCCAAGGAGCAGAGGAGCCATCAGTGCCCTGCTGGTGCCATCAGTGCCCCTAGGAGGAGGTGACACCCACCACTGCACACAGAACCCTCAGCACCCACCCCCTAACCTCTGTCCACAGCTGTAAATCCCTCAAACCACGGCTGCAGCTAGAGTCCCCATCCCCATGCAGTGGCTGAGGCCAGGCAAGGTCTTGTTCCTGATTTAAAAGCTCATTTTCTCAGGGTTGGTGGCTGCTCCACCAACACTGACATGTTCCATCCCTGGAAGTGCTCAGACCACGTGTGGATGTGGCTCTGGGGGACAGGGGTCAGTGGTGGGCTTGGCATGGACGGGTCAATGGATGCTCTCAAGGACCCTGGAGGCCTTTTCCAAACTAAAAGAGTCTGTGATTCTGTGGAAGATCGCTCTCCAAATTGTGCTGTCCATCTAATCACCACGGTGAAAGGGTTGCAGACACCACAGACAGACACACCCAGAGCATCTGCTGCTAATTAAAGAGCATTTAGGGAATCCTGGGCTGGATTTGTGCTATTCTGGAAGAAAACACAATTTATATGAAGATCTCCCTGCTGGAAAACAAGACTTGACACCACAGGGACAGGCAACAAGCTGCAGAGTACTGAGAAGGGAAAGGTCTGCTGGGTTTGACATTCTGTAATCTTTAAATCAAGCATGATTTAGTCAATGAATAGGAACCCTTACAGCTTTAACATTAAGACCAATCTGATTGCTGGCACTAAATGTAGCTGGGAATAAAGGCAGTAGCAAGAAATTGAAGGAGAATAGCACAGGAAAGTTAATTATCAGCAAAGCATAAGGAGAGGGAGTGTGTGTGTCCATTTATTTTAGAAATATGAAATTGCAGTTGGTTTGGTTTGTTTTTTTTTTTTGGTTTTTTTTTTTAACAAGATTCCAGCAGAAGAGGATAAATGAAGATAAGTGGCTTACTCAGGCATTCTGAAATTAGCACTGAAGCTCTCTGTTATAGGCTGTCATTACTCTGTGGACTTGCAAAGTGAGAAAAATATTGAAGTATTTAGTGAAGATGCCATTGAAACACAATGTGCAGTTATAAGGGCTAAAAAGCAGCTTGTTTTTATTGGCCCTTACACATTTTATTTTTAATTTTGCTACTCACTTCTTGTTTGAGAAGACATTGCTCTCCTGAGAGAGGGAAAAGAGCCACACAACCTACTGACCTCTGTCTGTATTTAGAGTTTGTGTGTGCATTACTATGCCATGTGGATTTATTATAAACTAATAAATAATATCTTAGATTTATATAACACCTTTCTATTCCCAGAGATTCCACAGTACTTTGTAAACAGCAGGACTTAATTGTCTTCTCACTTTGCTTTTATGCACTTTTGACTTTAGGGGGATTGTTCTTGATTTATACTAAAAATATACAAGAATTGGGTATCTTCCCTCTGGACCAGAGCTAAGAGGAGCCACAGCAATCTAAGATCACTTAGAAGCATGAAAAGCCATTTAAGACAGAATAAAAATTAGGAACTTTGACTTAACAAAAAAGAAAGTGCTGTAGAAAAGCAAAATATTCTAAGCCGCACCTGGAATTTGGCTGGAAGGTGAGGTTCAGAATGATTTTGTCCAAAGCACCTTTTATCATCAATGGCCATCCTTGAATTAATATCTGATGGAGGGAGGGCACTTTGGGACAGCCCTGGAACAGCAGTTTGGTGCCTGAGGCTGCTCACAGTCACCTCCTGCTCGTGGGTTTCACTGCAGTTGTCCCTCCCTGTCTGGGCACTGCCCTTGTGGGCCTGAGCATTGATCAAATTCCCTTCTATCAAAAGGCAATTCCCTGGGAAACAGTATTTGAAACCAATACTACAGTTTTGTCATTAACCTGTGAAGTGTGTATGTTCTAATACGTGTGGCAGAGAGATCAATGTCCTATAAAGAGGACAGTACAAATTGCAGTTCTGAGAGCAGTGTCCTTGGCTGGCAAAGGAAAGTTTTATTATCAGAATGCTTTAAAAGAGCAGATTTCCATTTTTGCAAAAGCTGATGCTTTAAAAATCTTTGCCAAACCATTCAGTCCACAAAGAATTATTCATTAGAAGAGAAATCAGAATACTATGATGTTTAAATATGTTTTGCTATTTTGAACTTTCACATAAAGTGACTTTTTTTGGTCCCACTTGATATTTGAAGTGGTGTAGTGCAAATATCATTCAACCAAAACCAGGACATGGGGGAAAATCTAATTGCTCTTTCATATTGTTTGAATTTTCAGGCTTCCTAAAAGTGGAATATTTTAATTTTGATTAGAAACACTTTTTATTTCCAAGGATTCCAGCTGGTCTCCTTATTATCTCAGTTCTGCCACATGGTGGTTTGGTTTTCTAAAGATGGAAATGTTGACAGTGTGGCAAAGATGGCTGATGGATGACAAAAATCATTGATAATGGACAGAGATGTTCAGGAAAATTGAGGTAGCAACATTCCCATGGGAAGATCCTGCATTCCCTCTGCTGTGCAGTTTTTGTTTTGAGCAACATTTGAGAGTTGTATTCATCCATAAGCTCAGGTTAGCACATGAGCAAGACTGAGGAAATCCATATTTTTGATGTTAGTAATTAAGGACATGCATGTTTTCAGGGCCACCGGGGCTGTTTTTCAGCCACTGTATAAACAACAGCTCCTGAGCTGGGCTGTGATAAACTGAACTGGGCTTCCCTTGTGTGTCCCCATGGAGAGAGCAGTGACTTCAGCCAGGAGCACCAGTGGGTTTGGCAGTGCCAGAACACCATCCCAGGCCAGGCTCCTGTCGCAGCAAGCAGCAGGCACAACCTCTCCAAGGATTTTTCCTGGGGAAGGCAGTGAGAAGCTCAGAGCAGAAGAGAAAACAATTCTTATCTCTATTCACTGCTCCTGTTGTTTGGCACATGTGGAATGTGTTATGGGGATTGTTTACCCAAATTGATTTGTTAACTGGACACTGGTGAAGGTTGTTTTGATTCCTTGGCCAATTAGGTCAAAGCTGTGTCCTGGCTGGCTCCAGACAGTCACAAGTTTTTCTTTAGTATCTCTTTAGTGTAGTATCTCTTTAGTATGTAATTTAGTATAGTATTAGTGTAATGTAGTATAGCTTAATAAAGCAATTGTTCAGCCTTCTGAATCATGGAGCCAGAGCACATTATTCCCTGCCCTGTTTCTACTATAGGCCCCTGGTGCCCAGGTGGGGGGATTCACCCAGGTTAGCATGGGGTGCCAGAAATTAAAGTTCAAATTGCAGACAAAGTGTGGAACAGGCCACAGGTGCCTGTGGTGGTGACAGGAGGAGGAATAGTGAGCACCTGATCATCTCCTTAAACTGCAGCGAGCCAAGCATGGGCTCAGTCCCATGGAAATGTCCCTGGCTCCACCCAAGGACATACAGGGGAGGATGTTGGGGTTTGCCTTTGTGCCTGCACAGCTTCCCTGGCTCTCCCCAACCCCACTTTTGCTGGGAGGCCCCAGGTTCTGAAACAATTCTGTCCAGGCAGCCACAAGTCCAGCAATGAAACAGAAAAGGTTTGAGAGTGGAGATTGCATCTTCCCTGAGGAAATGAGGAACGATCTGTGAAGTTCACAGCATAACACTGAGAGCCACTGGGTGAGGGCAAAGTGCTCTGGCTATTTTAAAAATATACTTGTTTGTTCTAAAGAATGAAGTGGTGCTTTGGAGAGAAATAAAACCAGGATGAGGAAGCAGTAATAAACCAGGGCTGCTGTGCAAGTTACCTTCCCAGAGGAGCATTTACAAGCCCTACTGATGTGTGACAGACTCCTTATGGCTCCGTGCTACCAGCCTTTGGAATAAGAGTGGCCTTGGGATGGGTGGATGGGAGCTCCTGGCTGAGGTCTGATTGTATTCAGCCCTCTGGGCAGAGGATTTGCCTTGGATCTGGCAGGGTCTAAGTCTGTGTCTCCTTGCTATTTATTGATCCCTGGGAAGAAGGCTCCCTGGAGGGTGGGAAGGGTCATTTCTCACTGCCAGCTTGTTAATGGCATAGGGCAAACAGCAAAATGAGCAGAAGAAAGAGGCTTTAACGAATAGCTCACACCTGAGATGTGATGGTTCTTCACAAATCAGAGGCTGAGTAACTCCTGCACCTCTGCACTGGTTTGTGTCAGATGTGTTTGCAGTGTTCCCAGCTGGGTTCTTACAAGGGGCTCAAGCAGCACCTTGGAAACAGACTCAACTTAGAGGTAGTGGTAAATAAAATACTTGCTCTCAGAAGGCATTTATTACATGAAAATTTTGCCAAAATTTTTTTCAAGGCACAATAAAGAGTTTGATCTCTTGTTGTCCAGAATGTCAGCATTTAAAAAAAAGGTCAGACATAAACACATGGAATTGTTGCTTTTCCTGAATGCACCTGTGTTCACTGGGTATCAAACCAAACTGGTTTGCTTCAGGCAATTCACCCTCCCATGCATTTCACAGAGCTGGGAAAGGTACATTTGGTATATTCTTGCTTAGAACTCTTATTTTTTGTTTGCATTTTTTGTTTTGTTTTGTTGGGGGTTTTTTTGGTGGTTTTTTGTTTTGGTTTTTTTTTTTGGTTTGGGATTTTTTGGGGGAGCTCTTGATGGCCTTCCCAGGCCTTTGGCCAGAACCTCAGACAATAAAGACAACATCCTGGATGACGTGTTCGCAGTTGCTTTTTGCTGACTGTAGCAATCTGCATCGCTATTGCTAAAAAACTACTTCCTCATTATCCCTACAACTGTGGGTTGTTGAAATCCTGGTGTTGCTTTAGCAAATGGGATGTTATGGAACATTGCCTCCAGAGCTGAATTTATCAGATCAGTCTGTCTCTAGGTGCTAGTTAATGTTGTGGGAGAAAGTCCAGAAATACCCACAAGTGATGCTCTAAGAAGAAGGAAACTTGTTTTTTCCTTTTTCTAATTTAGAGATACCTTGGTGTTCTGCAATTACACCAACACCCAGATCTGTGGGGATGCTTCTGATTCACTTCTTAGCTGGTCTTTATCCATATTTCCTTTAACAGGTCATTAACCTAGTTATCTTTGAGAAACCCCTGCAAAGGGAAACTGAGGCACAGTGAACCTGAGGGGCTTCTCTCAAACTATATGAGGATTAGGAGAGAGATGAGAATGAGTCTCAAGTCCCAGTGTAGCCCCCCCAAGCACTGTAGCATTTTGGGACATCACTGCAGGGTTCCTAATCAACTCCTGACACTTCACAATTCTTCTCCTTCTGCTGGCAGAGTGCTCCCCTTGGAAGGGCTTTGGCTGGAATTCAGGGTGGAGATTTTCAGAAGTGACTACTACTTGTTGGTCCTTGGGGTTCACAAAACAAATCCAAGAAACAGCAAATCTTTCTCCTCTCCCTGAGGACAAAATATTCCATTTTCCACAAGTTCCTGTTCATTATCCTTGTAAAAGTCATTAGCAGGAAACCAGCTGGGGAGGTCAGATGTTTTTTACTCTCTCTCTCTGGTGCCTGGGCTGGAGAGGGC
The DNA here is from genome assembly GCA_013400635.1 of Hypocryptadius cinnamomeus. Lineage (NCBI taxonomy): Eukaryota > Metazoa > Chordata > Aves > Passeriformes > Zosteropidae > Hypocryptadius > Hypocryptadius cinnamomeus. Next base: position 261,061 of record VYZP01002570.1, on the reverse strand, counting down.
GTGGTTGGAACATCTCTTTGTTACTGCTGCAGTCCATGGAGATTTAAAACAAATTTTTTTGATCAAGTAATTTTGTAGTATAGGAATGATAATGCTCCTACTGAAATAATATTATGATCATAATTAAAAGAACTCCCAGAAGAGAGTCAGCAGTCTTGGAAAAAAAAAAAAATCAACCTCATGCAAACAATAATATGAAAGGGCAGGACAGAGGCTTCTGAGTGCTTTCATTTGTGTTGACTCTGTAGCATTTCTGTTGGATTTACAAAGAGCAGATTCTGTGAAGTGATCCTTCTCCACCTGAATGCCACAAAACTATGCTTTAATAGTTGAGCATTGAACAGAAAATGGAGCAAAACATAGTTTTGCCTCATTCAGCCATGCATAGGAGCATCCCTCTACCCTGTCCTAAGGAATTATGGAATATTTAGGGCTAGAAAAGACCTCTAAGATCCTTGAGTCCAACCTTTAACCTGACACTCCCTGGCCCCCCAGTTAAGCCATGCCCCTAAGGGCCACAGGTCCATGTTTTATGAACACTTCCAGGGATGGGATTCCTCCCCTTCCCTGCACAGTCTCTGTAAGGGTTTCTCTGCTCCCTCTTGCTCTGGGGAAGAAGAGTTGTGTCCTTCCTCTGCCTCACCTGGCTGCAGCCCTGAATCCAGAGGGGAAGTGACCTTCAGCCCTTTCCTCTCTGCCTGCCATCAGCTTCTCCTGCTCACTCACTGCACTATCCCAAAAATTCACTGTCTCAGGATGGAAATGGGGCTGTGTATTCTATTCCTACCTGCTGGGGCAGTTCTCTGCTGTTCATGGGGCAGTTTTCTTTATCTCTCCCACAGCCAATCCTCCCTCCAGGAGATCTCTGCTGTTCATGGCCACTGAGTGTCCCTGCATGGCTGAGAAAATTCCATCATCCCATGGGGAGATGCTCCGCCCAGGGCAGGAGCCAAGCATTCCTACCTGGATACAATCTGCCCCTGGAACACCCCAGCAGCCTTTGCCCACTGCATTCCCAGAGGAGCAGCTTTCTTCTGCCCTGCATTCCCAGAGGGAGAGCAGGCCTATCTCCAGCAGCCCTGGAGCTTCAGAGGAAAACTCCCCCCTTGTCCAGGATCCCTGCTCCAGCAGAACCACAGCTGGCACTGCAGGAGGGCTGAGCCCCCATGGAATGGGACTGTGCCACCACCCTGACCCACAGGGGGTCAGGGCATGTTCTGACTCTGGCAGGATTCTTTTGTATTACTGCATTGTTTACTTTATTTTTATGTCCTTCCCTAATAAAGAACTGTTATTCCTGCTCTCATATCTTTGCCTGAGAACCCCTTAATTTCAAAATTTTAATAATTTGGAGGGAGAGTTTTTCCATTCTCCATTTCAAGGGAGGCTCCTGCCTGCCTTAGCAGACACCTGTCTTTTCAAACCAAGACACTCACAAATAACACCTGGCTGGCTCTGTGCTCTCCTGAAGGCACAATGTGGAAAAGGCCAGACCAAGATCCTGGGGGTATTTTCATGCACTGAACTTGAAAGCAAAAGTGACTCTGGACAAGGATTTATTATTTTGGTTTGCAGAGTTTCAGATAAACAATCACATTTTAGTCAATCAGCTGGATAAGGCACGAAAGCTGTTTGGGTTTTTTTTCCCTCAGGAAAACCTGTGTGACTTAAATTTTGTGACCAGCAGTTCCCTTGCAGAAATGAAGTTGGCTCCATCTGCATTCAGCTACAGGAAACTGATACAACATAATGGCTCTGCCAATTTATTCATATAGCTGATATTTGCTAATGCACTTTGATTTATTGGCTTTCTTGCCTCACAGTAAAGCTGTATTTTTATATACTTTATTTCCTCCACAATCCCCAGCATGCACAGTTCCTGCTGGGCCTTCACAAATTAACCTCTGAGATTTTTTCCTTGTGTCTTGAGTGAGCAGAGAGCACCATCCATCTTGGTTTGAAAGTGGTTGTGCTTCAACTTTCTGCTTTTGCTTTTTCTCTTTTAGGCTCTTCTGGTCCCGTAGCACTTTCCAGGGTGGATTTGTGTTTGTTCACAGCAGACATGGCTCACATCAGTGTGGAAAGGGAGGTTGTTACACCCATTTGCGTGTCCAGGACTTTGAGAGGATGCTCAAAAAGAATTACAGTTTGACTGGGGTGCTGAGGTTAGGTTTAAATTTGGATGTAATTGTCTCTTTTTGCTTACACAAAATCAGAGGAATGATAATATCTAGAAAATTTGCCTTGCTATGCTTCATTGCTGCTGCTGTTGTTCTTTTCAGACACTTTAGTTGTGACTCACAAAAACAAACACCTAAAACAGGTGATGGGCATTGTGAGCTCCATTCTGGATGTCCTAGGGATGAAGGAAGGGTGTACAGGGACAGCAATGAAAACTTTCATTTTGTCAACTATGCTTGAAAGCTGGATTCACAAAATAGCTTAATGGAAGGATTTGGATGCTGGATAATTCTTTCCCCAACCCATTTAGGTGCACTAACTGAAAGAGGGATAATCAAATTTAAGTGACTCTGCTTAATTCACTGGAAACCATGATCCACCACTGTGACAGCTCTTTTACAAGGCTTGGGCCATTATCCCAAACAATCTGGGGCTCCCTGTGTACACAACTGTGTAGAGCAGAGAAACTCAGCAGGACTATCTCCCAAAACTGCTGGAATTTTTATGATTGCTATATTTTAAACTACTTACAAACTCACTGTTGATCTGCTCCCAAGTACACCTGTGCTTTAGGATTGAGGTAAGTGTGTGTGTTTGAATGCAAATGTGGATAATACAATACAAATTGCTTTAATGAAAGGGAAGCTGCCTCTTTGAGAGCATTGAATCCAGGGTAGTGCAACTTCCCAGAATCCAGGAGCTGGCTTTCAGCACTTTCAGACTCAGACACTCACCAGGAAAGGTGCATTCAGTGCCTAAACTGGAGGTAAGAACAGTGAAAAAGGAATAGAAATGGGAATAAAGAAGAGATGAAAGGGAAGAGGAGGAGAGAGCAAAGCGAGAGGGAAACAGGATGCTACAAGAATCAGCAGAAGATTGAACTTGGGTTTGGTCACAAAAGAAGAACTACACTGGTGCAGCCTAGATACAGCAGTATTTATACATTTAAAGGAAAATGAGTATGTCAGGGAATGGGTTTAAGCTGACAGTGGTTTGGAATGAAAATCCTGAGGCCCCTCCTGTTCCAAATCTGAACCTGAGTGAGATGGACAGGACATCCCCAGTGTTCCCAGCCAGAAAGGTCTGTCCCTGGCCTGCTGCACAATGACCTGGAGCTGCACTGGGAACCTGACCCTCTTTTTAATCTTAATGCCAAGTCTGAAATGTAAAATGGGAAGAAAAATAATCAAGACCCCCTCCGTCATTGCCTACGAGAAATCCAGAATGAATCCACTTGACAGTAAGTGCTCTGGATTTCCACAGGAATGGCAGAGAGCCCTGGTGTCCTCCCTGGTAATCAGCAATATTCATGTCTCACAGTTTCATTGTGTAAAGGAGACACAGAGAGAGGAGCCCTGCATGCCCTCAGGCCTTGCTGGGGCTCCTTTCCTGTTCCATGAAGCTCTAAAACTTGTGCATCATCCCACTGACTTTGGTGAAAAAGATGCAAAATTTCACTTTTACTTTGTGGTTTCAAATCCAGTGATCAAATTAAAAAAAAAAAAAAAAAGTGTGAAGAAGAAGTGTGTGAAAGAGAAAGAAGGGAGGCACACTGATTCCTGCTCCAGATGTTTTCTTCACCCTGCCATTTGGTTTCTGCTCTTTCTAAGCACCAGGAGTTAATCTTCTACAGTGAAGTAAGAAAACCGAGTGACAGCTGCTGCCAACACCTCTCTGCACAGCCCTGGGGGGAGCAGTCTGCTCACAGGTCTGGAGGGTATCAGTGGTGACATCCTGATTTACTGATACTCAGTTACATCTCTGTGAGGGAAAGAGCTGTCTCTGCCAGCTGGGACAGGGAGGCAAAGACAATCACAAGCTGTGTGGCATCGTGGTGGGGGTGACATTCTCCTCCACAGCTCCACGGAGCTGCTCTGCAGCAGCAAGAAAGGTTGGATTGCAGCACATGCTGCTGGATCCCTGGCATTCAGGGAAGTGTAAATGACATTGTGAAGTTTCTTCTGTAATAAACTCTGTGGGTCCAGGCTGGGATGAAACACATTGGTGGGAGGCTGGTGACAATGACACTGTCATTTGGAGCTGGGTGATTTCCATGGGGCTCTGCAGGCTGAGCAGAGAACTCTACGGGTCCCACTGGTTAAAGTTCAATATTGGGATCAGCAGATTTTTGTGTTGTCTCTCAGCTTCCATGGTGATGTATTTTAAGGACATTTTTGGCTTTGTATGTCTGTAAAAGCCATCTGCATGAGAGTAATGGAAATGTGTGTTCCTGTCTGGTGTCTCACTCATCTTCTTAGGACAGCCTGGAGAAGGAAGAGGCAGAGCTGGGAGTGGGGAACACTTGGTTGCTCCTCACCCTGGCCTTGCTCTGTCCACAGGCAGCAGGAGGAGGCAGGACAGTTTGTTATCACAGCAGCTTGCAGAGGTATCCCTGAGCCAAAGATCAGGAAGCAAAAGGATCAGTGTTAGATCATGATGGATACATGGACAGGCCTTGGACACTTCCAGGGATGGAGCAGCCACAGCTTCTGTGGCCAGCCTCTGCCAGGGCCTCACCACTGGCACAGTACAGAATTATTTTCCGAATACCTCCTCTAAACCTACTGTCAGTTTGAAGCCACTCCCCCTTGTCCTGTCACTACATGCTCTTGTCAGAAGTCCCTGTGCATCCCTGCAGTCCTCTGTAAGAGCTGGCAGTGTGGCAGGAGGGCTCTGCACAGCTGCTCTGCCCCGTGCCTCCCTCTGCTCGGGGTCTGTATCAGGAGCACCAAGTGCTGCCCTGCAGGTGTCAGTGCCAGGAACATCTGCTCTGGCTGCTCTAAGACACTGAGCCAACCACCAGAGCTCTCAGACAGCTCAGGGAGCACTTCCAGCCCCTTTTATTCTCTTTTTTTTTTTTTTTTTTTTTTTTTTCCCTAAAGGTGATGATGTAGAGGTCGCTGACAAAAGCTAGAGTAAACTGCTCCCAGGATATGCTACCTCTTCCAGCACAGGATTACCTATAAACTGCTGGATGAAGAGAGACTACACACAGCTTCTGCCAAGCAGTTTGCCTTCAGATGCTGATTCCAGGACAGCAAAACCACACAGATCCTTGCCATTTCCTTTCAGACCCTTTCCTGCCTGGAGGACACAGCTGGAAAACCTGTGGGTCTGGGCCATGGTGCTGTGGCAGGGAAGCACAGCAGCCAGGGCAGGAATGAGAATTCCAGCTCTCCCTTCTCTGCATGACAGTGTGAGGCACCAGCACACCCTGCTCAGTGCCTGTGCTGTGGGAGCTGCAGCTCTGAGTCCTGTGTGAATCCTTTCCTGCAGGGTCAGAAGTCCTGCAGTGAGATAATCTAGGCTGATAGCAGTTTTGTGCTCTGTTGGTTTTCCCTGTAACCCATTACCTGGGATTGAGATGGATGCTTGCCCATAAGAGCTTTACATTAAGGCAGATTCCCCATCCAGGTTGTGATTTCTGGGTCTGACCCTCCCTGGTTTCCAGATGTCCCAGAGACATTAGGAGCAGCACGGGGAGTGCAGGAGGAGGGATAAAACTCTGCTGTTTCTTTTTTTTTCCTGGTGTTGTCAATTAAACAGGATTTATGTGTTATTTCTCTGTTCTGTAATTACCCCCTGGGATTTATTTCAGATAGCTGGAGAAAACAATATACCTCCAGAACTTTCTGGCTGCTGGGAAGAGTTATTGCTGCTCCTCCTGATTGTGTAGCAAAATCCAACTCCCTTCATTACTGCCTTTACCTCAGTGAAGCATGAGAAGGTATCCATTGTAATTTTGTTCCCTTTCAGGAGGGGACATAAGAAATGGCCCTGGACATGCCAGGTACAGTGATTCTATAGGACAAATGGAATTACAGGTCACAGAGAGTATTATTAAACCCCTGTGTGTTAGACTCTGAGAGCTCCCCTGTGCTTGCCTGCACAGTCAGACTTCACAGCAGAGAAGTTGTCATTAGTGATGATTGAAGGCCAATCTGTTGTTTCTGATTAAACACTCACTAATGATGGTCTGATGTTACAGGTTGGTTTTTTTTTATTTTGTGTTCATTTCAAAAGCAAAAAAAGAGATATTTTCTTCTTCTACTTATGCTTTGAAACCTATGATTGACTGGCACTTGAAGAGGATATGTGGTTGCTTGATTTTTTTTTTTTTGAAAGCTGAGGGGTGGGAGAGGGATTTGTTTGCATGTGAAGGAGGGCTTGACAAAAAAAAAAGAGAAATATTGACATAATTTAGGTAACACACACTGTAAACAAGCTGCTAGGTTTTGCTTACAGTAATTTACATCCATTCCTCTGCAGAGCACAGGCTGTGTATTTCTCCTCATCCAAGACAGAGCCAATCATCCTGACTTGCAGGCTTCCTTGCACATATTTCTGCCATGTTTGCCCTGAACTTTGGGGCTGGTGAAACCCCCATATCAAGTCAAGCTCTGCTGAAGTCACCAAGGGTTTAATCCGAGATAACAAATTTGCTTTGCTTTATTCATGTGTCTCTCTGCTTCCTGCAGCTCAGGCTGAGTTTGCAGGTGGATTCCCTTCCAGCACAGTTGTTTGGATTGCAGGTTATCTGGAGGTCGGGCAGGTCTGCTGCTGGAGAAGGCAACCCAAGAAAACATGCCCAGTGGGAATGTGCAGCTTGTCCTTACAAATGCAGACAAGTGGTTCTGCCTGCAGCCATCCCACCCGGCAGGAGCAGTCCTGGAAAGGATTCCACTCTCACTGCCACTGCCACTGCCACTGCAAGCAGGGCCACCCAGAGAGAGCAGCAGCTCACAGAGCTCCCGTGGGTGCTGCTGGGCACTCTCAGGGGTTAAACCTGTTTGCCCAGGGGCACACTTAGGCCTTGGACAGGACACATGGATGGGCACGTGGATTCTTGCAGCCCTTTGGCTGTGCTGGCCCTGAGGTGGGGCTGGCACGTGTCCTTGTCACTGCTGGTCCTGCTTTAGTGATGAGGGAGAGCAGGACAGATTGTGAGGAGCATCCTTGGCAGAGGCAGTAGGACAAATTGCCTCGCTCCTGCCTCTAGATCCAGAGTCCTCCTGCTCAGCAGAGCACTTCTGCTGGCAAAGGCAGGCTGCAAGGTGCTGCTGTGCATGGAAAGCCTGCCTCGCTTCTCCAGCCATAAAGGGCACTGCAGCTCATCTCTCAAGTTATTTTGCCACAGCTCAGATCTGAAAGGTGTGATATAAACCTAAATTATTTTTTTTCTCAGCAGTGGCTTTCTGTAACAATCAGGCCCTAAACAGGGCTGTGTCCCCAGGCTGCACTGGGCTTTCCCCATGATGAACATCACTATTAGCCTTTTTCTTTCTTGGTTATTCTTCCTCTGCTTTTCATAGAATCAAAGGCTGGTTTTGGTTAGAAGGGACCTTAAAGATCCTCTTGTTCCAGTCCTCCATGCCTTCCTGGAAGGGACACCTTCCACTAGAGCAGCTTGCTCAGAGCTCCATCCAACCTGGCTTTGAACACTTCCTTTTGGGGCAGTTCCAAGGTTTGCTCTCCTTACACTCCATGCCTTTGTTCTCTCCCAGTGTTGGGAAAGGCACCATGATGTCCCAGAGGACAGAGAGAAATGGAGATGGCAGTGGAGGACAGAGCTTTACCTTCATCATGCTTGGGAGGGTTAAAGCAATGATGGTGGATGAGGTTTTCATTGCCAACTCAGGGGGATGGAGGCCCATAATTTCTGACTTTGGTGTTTGTTTCTATTTATGAGTAGCTCTAAATTAAAGAGGAATTCAACCTTGTGCTGCCTCCAGGAACTCAACCCTGCGCTGCAAAGGTTACTCTTGTCATTAAAATTCTAGGAGTCAGAGTTGTTGCTGAAGTTTCCTGCTAATTATCTCAGAAGATGATGTTCACATTTATTTGTCATTCTGAATGGGGCTTCATTCAGAAGTTCTTGTAACAAAAAATACTGTTTGCTTGTTAAAAAGAACTGACTGACTCGAAACGTACCTGGGAGCAGCCAGAAGGAGAATAAACACATTTTTTTTAGCATTATTTCCACATGAAAATGAAAGGTCCAAATTAGAGCTCTGGCATGTATCTGTTGAAGTCTTCATAAACAGTGCTCATACCACAATTGAAATTACAAACACCACATCTGTAAGATCCTTCTTCTGTCCTCATGCAGTGTTTGTAATGTTAATGCTTGTTTCTGAAAGTGTTTGGGCTGAGAGCTTCAGGCATTTTTACTTCTTATTTCCCTACAAGTGTCAACGAGGTAATAAGTTCTTCTAGTTTTAACACCTTTCTCCCTCTTTTAAATGTATCTCTAAGTAACCATCGGGCTTTCTGGGAAAAACAATCATTAGTATTTTCATTTAAACAAATGAATAACAAACTGGCCGTTTTCAAGTTCCCTTTTAAGGCCCTGCCTTTTTTTTTTTTTTTTTTTCCTATGGTAACTCTTGAGCCAAATTCAGTAGGGTCGGGAGCTCTCTACAATGAAACTGTGCAGAGCAAATGGCAGCAGGATAACAGTATCTCACAGTCTATATTGCATATCAGCGGGGAAGCTGGCACCCTGAATTGGACTGTTTGCTGAATAACAAATCTGGAATGGATGTCAATGTACTTTCCCCCCTTGGAAAAAAACCTTTCCTTTGAGCTGAGGGGGAAGAAAGTATTGTTTCCATCAAAAAATCAGCTGTAGAAAGTAGATTCCCAAGCCCACAATATTCACATTTCAATACAAATTAGATCTGTAAACAAAAATTGGGCAAAAAAAAGGGAAAGAATTCCAGAATTGCACTGCAATTGTCACAGGTTCATGCAGGAGCTGGGGAGGACAACTCCTCAGGCAGGTCCAGAGAGTGCCTGGAAAAGCTGGTGTCTGGAAACAAGAAACACATCACTTGGCAGCCTCTTTCTGCATTTCTGTCCTCAGGGTCCATAGGCTGTGAAATATTTCTCCACTGCTTTGACATTTGCCTTACTTTATAAACAGAGACATTCAGGTTTCTGTCTTCAGTCCCTGTGTCATTCAAACCCAGGGAGAGAAGGGAAAACCTCTGCCTCATGCTGGCTGGCTCAGGAACAGCTGGCAAAAGTCATCTGCTGCGGAGGGTTAGGTTGGAGCTCAGGGAAAGGTTCTTCCCCAGAGGGTGCTGGCACTGCCCAGGCTCCCCAGGGAATGGGCACGGCCCCGAGGCTGCCAGAGCTCCAGGAGCGTTGGGACAGCGCTGCCAGGGATGCCCAGGGTGGGGTTGTTGGGGGTCTGTGCAGGGCCAGGGGCTGGACTGGGTGATCCTGGGGGTCCCTCCCAGCTCAGGATATTCTGTGATTCCATGGTCTGCCACTGCCTGCTTTATGTGCAGTGGAAAGGGGATGGATTTCACTGGGTTTGGTTCTTGCTTGTGTCGTGTAGGCAGTCTCAACTCTGGGCTGTTCATGTCACAGCTGTGTGAGCAGAGTGGGAGCTGAATCCTGGTGAAGGTTGGGGAGAGGGAAGAGAGCAAAGATGTACCATGGACAATAATGTACAAAGTAGGGAGGGTGTCACCCTGATTTTTTAAGTTTTTCTAAGCCTTCTGATGTTTACATTCTTGTAACGAACTTTCTCACACACTTTATGTAAATAACTTATTGTTTTGCATTCTTTTATGGAGGAGGAGAAATTTGATGGACTGTTGGTTTGACCAGTGTCATTGGAGAAGTGGCACTTTCACCCTCCAATCCACTGTCACTTTTGGAAATCTATAAATGTTGGAGTCAGAAATTAAAAAGTCCCTTTTTTACCTTGAAAGAGCAGCGTGTCCGCATCGTGTTATTTCGTGTCCTATAGTGACAGGGAGGGTGGAAGTGGAAGGCAGCAGGTCTGGGAGATCTTTGGGAAAGCTCAAAGAGCTGCAGCAGGAACTGAAGGGTCAGAGGTGGAAGAGGCTACACCAGGCATGGGCAGCCAGCAGCTGTAAACCGAGATTTCACCACTGCTTTGGAGTCACATCCACACATTGGTTCTGTATTTCCAGACGTGTAGTAGCACTCCTCAGAGAGCTCAGACTCAGAGCTGCTCAGGAAAAATGGTTCACACAGTTTTCTTCTCTGTGACTTTGGATTCAACCAGTATTTTAGGCAAACAATCTTTTCTTGCTTCTACATCCTGTAATCTCTTGTTGCTATTTCTCTTCGTATCAGATCAACACTGAGAGAAACTGGAGCAAATCTTGTGCAAGATTTCCTCTCTCATATGGCAAATTCCTCTGCTTCATATGTTGGTTGGGTGGTTGATGAAGAACACTAGGAGGAAAAAAAGCAATTACATCCAGCACAGGCACTCACAGCTGGCATCACAGCCATGTGTTCACAGCGATGGTTGCTGTACTGCTGGGAAGCCACAACATTTATGGTTTCCAGCCATGTTAAACCCTTCCCAGTTAAAGCCACAATGTTTTTATCTTCAGAGTTAAACCCCCAGATCTGGGCTTTAAAGTCACCACATGCCCTGAGTCTCTCTCAAGGAGCGGGGCAGCTGCACTGTGCATGGCAAGAAAATGTAATTGCAGGGGTTCATGTAAGGCTAGTCTGCTTCAATTATCTCTGTTCTTGGGCAATTACCACCTTCTCTTGGATCTTTCCAGGTTCCCTGCTTCTGCCACCCACGTTTCCCGTGGACAGCTGGATTTCTCAGCCTCGGCTGTGCGCTGCTCCCACTTGACATGTTGTCAAGCGACTGCTCCAGGAGTGAAAATGGCATAAAATCTCTGCAGTGGATTAAATGACTGTTAGCAGGTAACTCCATATTAGGCTGTGTAAGTAGGCAAAAGGCAAGGCAATGTAACACTTCACTGGTTGCCGTGATGGAGGATTGGTGACGCTCAACAAGGGAGTACAAACGCTAAAAAAACTATGGCAATCTTGAAATCCATCAGTCTTCCTCCCCCCTCAGATTTGGGGCATTTCTCAAAGATTGTTGGTTGTTTAGGCTGGGTATGAGGGCAAGGTTCTTCCCCAGAGGGTGCTGGCACTGCCCAGGCTCCCCAGGGAATGGGCACGGCCCCGAGGCTGCCAGAGCTCCAGGAGCGTTGGGACAGCGCTGCCAGGGATGCCCAGGGTGGGGTTGTTGGGGTGTCTGTGCAGGGACAGGGGGTAGACTTGATGTTCTTTGTGGGTCCCTTCCACCTCAGGATATTCTATGATTGCTTCCTCATCTTCTGTCCCCTCTGCTTTCCTTTCTCCCTCTACTATCTCACCCCAATGACATGAAGAAGTCAACACTGTCAGTTAAGAAAAGGGGCATAAGCCAACATAAAGTAGTTTTTGAAGAATACAGGTAATACTTTGATTTTCTTGTAAATAATTTTGGACATACTTTTGGTGTGTTTGCAGCCCATGGGTTCTCTGCTGAATTGCAGTAGACCTGCCTCTTCCATCAGAAAATGCCCATAGCCCTGGGACTGCCTGGTCTTTCCCAGGGATGTGTATGGGATCCTATTGCACTGGATGAGGCCAGACTGCAAATCCCCAGCTTTGATTTCTGCCATCACAGAACCACAGAATGGTGTGGGTGGAGAGGGACCTTAAAGACCATCCAGTACCATGCCCTGCCATGGCAGGGACACCTTCCACTGTCCCAGGGTGCTCCAAGCCCTGTCCAACCTGGCCTTGGGCACTGCCAGGGATCCAGGGGCAGCCACAGCTGCTCTGGGCACCCTGTGCCAGGGCCTGCCCACCCTCACAGGGAAGCATTTCTTCCCAATATCCCATCTAACCCTGCCCTCTGTCAGTTTGAAGGCATTCCCCCTTGTCCTGGCACTACATCCCACAAGAAAGGTTGGGCAGCCTCTGGTTGCACAAAGCCCAGAAAAGGGTGGCTGCCAACCTCCAGGTTTTCTGCTTCATCTCTGCCTGTAGAAACATATGGATATCTGAACCTTGTACCATTAAATTAGTCCAACCTTTTGGCCTGGGAAGGAGGGATTTGCTCACACAGACAAGTGAATTATTAATACAATTTGCAGGAGGTAACCTCACTGGATGGCTCACACGGCTGCTGCTCTCTCTGTATGTAGGGCTGCAACAGCAGCAAGGTTAATACAGAGCATCCATCATTTCCATTAATAGATGGCTGAGCTGCTTGGATCCCTTGTGTGGTCTGCCTTTAATTATGTTTTAAGGTGGCCTCTGCATATTTCTTTGCAGTGAAAGCTGGGGTGGAGGATGGGAGTCAGGTCTGTGGACTGACTGATTAAACCTGCTCATCACACCTTCTGTACAGGGATCTTTCCAATGCAAATAATATCTTGTAGAAGGAGAAACAGATAGGAAAATTATGCTGGTCCAGCCTGTATTTGTGAGGAGGCAGATATCAAATGGATTTTTTTTTTCTTACTTCCAAAATGTATGAGGAACACTGAGCTGCCTTTTGTGACTCCAAATCCTACATGCACCAAGGATGGACAGAGCAACACTAATGTAGATATTCTTTGTTAATGCCCTGTTAGGGGTCAGGATTGCCCTCAATTCTTCAGTTTAATAATACAGTTTATACAGCATGTTTTGTCTGTTACCCTAGAATGAAATTACGTTCAAAGATCTGTGTTGCTTTTATCTGTCCTCTGGGCATCCCATTGACTTTCCGAGATGCACACCACATGCACATGAGACACAAACTACCTGGGATTTATTGGATTGTCACATTTTACCTCACGTCTTTTACAGCAATATTAACATGCAAAGTCCATCCAGAACATTTCTTTCATATGTGCTGCTCTTACCAGAAGGAAATGGTTCATGTGAGGCTTGTGTGTGCACAGGTATACAAGAAAAGCAAAAGAAAAGCATTAAAAACAGTAGTCTAATAAATTAACTTTACACGTATAAAATATACATAGAGAATAACAGCAGGAACAGGCCCCTGGCCCAGACAGAAGAAGAAAAGAGGGGAAAAGAACTGGAGGTTAAACTCATATTTCTGTGGTAAGTGTGGCCCCTGTTTTCATTGATTCACAGGCTCTTTGTCTCTGCCTTTACAATGGCCTGTGAGGTACAACTGGACCCACTCTGTTTCAGATGATTGTGCCAAGGGTGAGCAGCAGTGGAATGGCCTCAGATTTATTCTTGACTCACTTTTTCTGGCAGCCAGAGGAGCCAAGAGTGTTTGCATTTGTCCTCAGTGCCCAGTTCAGTGTGTGCCATAGAGCCATGCTCCACTCTGGAGCAGAAGGACTCGTCCATCTCCCTCTGGAAAGCCAGGAGAGAGGGGTGAGCATGGAGACATCCTGGACAGTCCTTCTGTAAACCCAGCAAACCCTGCCTGATGTCAGGGCACCAGCACATCACTGCTGAGCCCAGCCCTGGCGTGCTGAAGGCATCTCCTGGTACAGGTGAGGGAGGGATGTCTGCCTTCACTCTTGCTGTCTCTGTCTCCCTATAGAAACTGGCTTAGGAGGAGATATATGGCTGACAGAAATGTGGAGAGCAGTGTAGAATGCTCTCATCACATGATGGACTGAAAATTGCACAGCAGAGCATTGGGAGCTGCTTCTGCTGTCCTGGCTGGAGCTGAGGCTGTCTCCTGGTGTGTTTCACCTGCTGCAGCTCAGGGTGTCACCAAGCCTGAGTCAACTTGTTTGCAGAGGATGTGTCTAATCCACTGCTCTGATCACCCCAGCTCACCAGCTACTCCCACACCACTGAATAATATCCAACCTCAAGTGAGCACAGGCTGCTGAGGGGTCATTAAAATTCCTCCTCAGTCGTGATCATTAAACAAAGCATACAAGAGGCAGACTCCATACCTGGGGAAAGTGGCACGTTAATGGAGATGCACCCAGCATAATTGCTGTCATCCATCACCCCCAGCCCGCTGCTATTGACAAAGTGCAGCTAAATATTTAAATAAGCCATTTTTCTTCAGAAGCCAAAGGATTAGATGCAGCCAAATTTCTCAGTCTAGTCAGCAAACGATACAAATCCAAGGATTAAACAGGATTTGCTGGAGTGAATGAGAGCTGCTTCTGCATTATGCTTTATGAAAAAATATTCTTTGCTGCCAAGACTGTTGCTTGGGGCAAGAAGGGGAGGACAGACAATTCTCCTTCCTACTGGAAGCAAGAAAAATGGAATTAGTTTCTCTTTACTTGACACTCTTGATTTACTTTGAGTGTGTAGTTGAAGGAAAATGTGGCTTTCCCAAGCTCCATTAGACACCTACACTTCTTCTAAAAAGCAAAACATAGGAAATGAAGATGTAGGTGTTGCAAGGCTCTGTGCATCTGTTTTGCTTCAGGGTCAGCTCCCTGGAAGGCTTGCCAGGTTGTTCTCAGTAAAACAAAGGAGAAATGCTTGCTGAAGTAATTTTTACTTAGATACATGTTGGTATGCTGCAGTTTTCCCACATCTGGAGACAGGTATATTGAATTTATTGGGTGAGATAGGAGGTCTTCATTGAAGCACTACAGGTGCTTGTAGAGGGAGGCAGGAAGGATTTACAAACACAAGAAGAAATAGTTGCTGGGGCTGGTCGGGAATTTTTTTAACAAAATTCCATTTCATTTGGAATGGAATTCTCAGTTCATGAAGTTATTCACAGGAAAAATTATTGATTTTTTTTTTTTTTTTAATAATCCAAGTGTAAATTTCTAGGCTTTGGCTATTGCTTTTTTCCAGGATAAAATATCTTGGTTTTATTCATTTGTCCTTAATAATAATATGGTTAAAAAGGCAAAACAAACCAGAGAAATGGAGTGAAGTGAGCTGATTCAAATTAAATTGAACTGAAATATTTGAAAAGACCCAAACCACGCAAGGCAAAAATCTTGAGTTTTCAAAACTGATGTGAGTAATAAGCTTTATATTGATTTTAATGCCAATATCTCCCATCATTCTTCATGGGATAGAAAAAAATCAGTTCTTGGCTTTTCTTAGTGGTCAGCTCAGTTTGGCAGCTCACAGGAATGATTTGTGGGTTATTTTTTATGGAAGTGTGAAATCCCTTTAAATCTTGCTTTTTCTGATGGCTGCATGTTGGTGGGGGGAGGAAGAAGAGATTTGTCTTTGCAGTGATAGCAGAAATGTTTGCATGTCTTGGCCTTTTTCAAATGCCCCAGATTTGTTGGTCTGACTGACTTGGAAACCATGGAAAAGTTCTGTCCATTCACTTCAGGCAAGGTGTGAATCTCAAGGGGAATTGGCATAAATGAGTTGTCCAGAACTATTCAATCTTAGGAAAGACTGCAAAACTTGGGACGACTTTTTCTCCCAGCAGGTTCTTTCTCTTTACATATTCACAATAATTTCTTGCAGGATCTGAACTCAGATAACATCTGACCACAACCCTGTTCAAGATAAAAATATGACTTCTCTCCCTGGTACATCTGTCCAAGGATTGCATGTGCTCGCCTTGTCAGATCAAATGTGACAAACTTTTCCCCCTCGAATCAATCAATGTCAGGAATCTGAGCCTCATGCCCATCTCTGGGGAAAGAC
This sequence comes from Hypocryptadius cinnamomeus, assembly GCA_013400635.1. Lineage (NCBI taxonomy): Eukaryota > Metazoa > Chordata > Aves > Passeriformes > Zosteropidae > Hypocryptadius > Hypocryptadius cinnamomeus. The sequence continues at coordinate 245,473 of VYZP01002570.1, read as the reverse complement.
AGCAGCATTTATAAATCATGGGAAAAAAATTAAAATAGTAAGATAAATATTTCTCAGCTCAGGCTTGCAAGGGACTACAGAGTGAATATTTTTCCCTGAATTATGAGAAATAAAACTGCTCTACCCTTACATCATAGAGAGAGGGTTTGGTGGAAATTAAGTAGATTATTCTTTATAGCTTTATTGAAATTCTAGTAAGATGTCTAAAAATCCACAAGCCTGTTGCTTTGCAAGTGAATTCAGTGTTTCATCTTTGTGAATTGATAGTGATACATAAATGTCAGCTTTATTGAACATGTCTCCACTGTCTGGCTATCCAAACAGTATTAATTAACTCCCTAAGTCCTGCTCCAGCATGTATTTGAACTCATTTAAAAACTTGCTTTAAAGCAGTTGCTGCAGAAGTGCAGACTAGAAATATGGTGCACATTTTTAGCAGAGAGTAATTAACCACTGAAATAAATTACCCAGCAGCAAGGTGGATTCTCCATCATTTGAAGCCCTTAGCTCGAGGCTGATTGTCTTTGTGAAAGATGTGTGGTAACAACAGGAGCTGTAAGTTGGGGGCTGTGAGAACATGTTTGTGTATTTACAATTCTGCTGAGCAGGGTTTGTAGGAGAGTTATCCCTGTTCTGTACCCCAGCTGCAGGAATTCCTGGTGAGACACAGCTCTGCTGCCAGCTGGGAGCAGGACCCAACATTTTACCAGCTCTCTGGGAGATTGAGGAAGAAATTCTTCCCTGTGAGGGTGGGCAGGCCCTGGCACAGGGTGCCCAGAGCAGCTGGGGCTGCCCCTGGATCCCTGGCAGTGCCCAAGGCCAGGCTGGACAGGGCTTGGAGCACCCTGGGACAGTGGAAGGTGTCCCTGCCATGGCAGAGGTGGCACTGGATGAGTTTTAAGGTCCCTTCCAACCAAACCCTTCTGGGATTCTGTGTTACCCACAGTGAAACCAGCTGACCAGAGCATGAGCTTGCTTTGCTCACTGTATTTCTCATCTGAGCTGAGCAGAACATGAAAATCTGTTGGATGTCACCAAAATGGAAAATGCTTCAGAAATACCTTAAGCAGATTTTTTATTCTTATGCTTATTTTGACTGAAGGAAGTCTGGCAAACCTTGATGGGGGGTTAGCCTGGAAAAGCTGTAAATTGGCAAAAATGAAAACTTCTTTGGATTTCATCTTCAGGAAGCAACAGGATTTCACATACAAATGTGGAAAGGAATCAGAAAGCCTCTTTCAATGCAGTACCTTTGCTGATGCCCTTTTTCCGCGCACCTGGGTGAACAGACCGTGTCCACGTGGTGAAAGGAAGGGAATAGGAAAAACACACAGCCAGATTAGCAGTACAGGGAGGTGTGTGGTGCCACTTTCAGGTGCTGAGCCTCACCTGGGCACAGCAGGAGCATCCCAGAGCCACGTGTGTGGACAGCAGCAGCCAGGAGGCAGCCCCTGTGATCCCTGTGGCAGGTCTGTGTCACATAAACCTCTCTCAGCCTCCCCGAGAGCTGGCAGATAATGTGATTAAACAATAAACATTTTGTCACAGTAATGAATCCTGGCATCCATCTTTCTGATATGATTAAATCAGTGTGGAGACGAATTCTTCATTTCTGACACCAGGTCACTGTGCAAGTAGCAGGTTGGGTTTCGTTCTTTGTTTATTTTTATTTAAATACTGCATTAAGCAAGGTGCTACCAGCAGTAATGAGGGCACTCTGGATTAATTCCTACCTTGTAAATGGCAGAGAGCACAGAGCTTTTTTATTTTCTCAGCTGTGGATGTTCACGAGTCTCTGCCTGGCAAAGTGGGGCTGTTTTCTTTCTCCAAGAGGACACTCACCCTGCATGCACAGACACATGGAACTGTGTTCTTCCCATTCCCTTGGCATTCCTTGGCTCCACTCACCAGTGAAGCCCTGTGGGAGTAGCTGCACTGGATTATGCCATAAGGCACATAGAGAGCTGTTAAGGGCCATATAATTATTGTCATTGATGAAAAGTCCCTTTCACAGCAGTTCTGCTGCTTGCAGGTGAAAGAAGGCTCTGCAAATACACCATCAGCCATTCACAATTAACTTGGTTATGGATGGCATTCCATAAATATTTAAAAACACTGAAGGAGAAGTAATAAATGGTTGATTTGTTTTCTTGACTGCAGCTGCTGCAGGCTTGCTCTCTTTGTGTATAATTCTTTATTCCATTTAGCACCAATGGATATATCTTCCCTTGCCTCCCCCTCCTTTTAAACTTTTATCATCTCCTGAAACCTGTTTCGAGGTTGTTTCTGGCCACTGCACTTGGCTGGAGGATCTGGGGTGATAAAGAGAAAGTCTTGGCTCTGCCATCCGTGGAATGCACTGCCATTAACTGCAGCTCACAAATACACTCACCCCTTCTCCAGATACCTTGTAAAGCCAAAATTATCTGCACTTCTCTGTCCTCATCTGGGGCTTCCTTTCATTCATCATTAACATCTGCAAATACAAATTGCACTCAGATGCAATTCCCAGGAGCTCATGTGCCAATAAATGAATTTTGTCATAAACTGGTCCCTTCTTTCTCTTTGGTAGCCACTGTAGTAATTCATAAGGCACAGATTGCAAGTCTGGCTATAGAATTGGAAAGAGGAAAAAAAAAAGTGTGATCAACAAGAAATTGTAACTTTTGTGCTGTTAAATCATCATGCAATGCTGCTGCACAGCTTAAAAATAACTGTCCTTGCTCCATGTCCTTTTTCACTTCCAGCAATAGTTTTAGACTCTTCTAATCACTCAGTTTGCTTTCCTCTGGGCTGGCAGGGGCATCAGCTATTGTAAAAAATAGTCCATCCAATGGAATATATCTCCTCTGAAGGACAAGATTATTCTTCATTTCTCTTAAAAAAAAACCCAAAACCTCAGAAGAAGGGAAATGTTTGCTAAAATTCCCTTCAGCCTTGCTGTATGTGTGTTTGTATTGGTTTGTGGTGCACTTTCCCCTTCCTCCAGCCCTTGGGGCACTGAGGGTTCCTCACCTTTCAGTTAAAAAGGACAGATCAATAATAGCCATAAGCTCTCTCACTTTTCTAGTGCTTGACAAGCCTTCCCATGGAGAAGTTTTCCTTAATATCCAATTTAAACTTCTGGTGCAACTGGAGGCCATTCTTTCTGGTTCTGCAGCTTGTTTTTTGTAGAAGAGGCCGACCCCCACCTGTCAGAGCTCTGTGAGGTCTCCCCTGAGCTCCTTCTCTCCAGGCTGAGCCCCCTGCAGCTCCCTCAGCTTCTCCTCACCCACCTTGTGCTCCAGGCCTTCCCCAGCTCCATTCCTTCCTCTGGACACCCTCTGGACCTTCTTGCAGTGAGGAGCCCAAAACCAAAGGCAGGATTTGAGGTGTGGCTTCAGCAGTGCTGTGTGCAGGGGGACAGTCACACCACTTGGAGTTAAACACGGTCAGCTGCTGCACCTGGGAAGGAAAAGTGCTGATGGAGCTGCAGAATGGGAGATCCTGTTTGGGAAGGTGATGGCTCTGGGGTGGGCTCGAAGGTCATGGTGGGGCAGCAGCCTCAAAGGGAGCTCTCAGCTCTGCAGCACAAGGACAGCCCTATGCACATGGAAAGAATCAGGTGGAATCAGAGGAGTAACCTCATCTCTGTCCTGAGGACTGAGTGATGGCTGCTGGAGACCTCACCCACTTCTGACACTGACTGGAAGGTGTTACACAGACCTCAGAGGGAGGCTAGGCAAATGATCCAGGGCATGGCAAATGAGTTACATGACCTGAAAGCACCAAGAACTCTATTCATTATCTTATTAAAAGATGGAGAGGAGATTTTTATCGTTAGTTTTAAGAGTATCTACATGGAGAGGAGTCTAGAGAGTAAAGGGCCTTTTGACCCTGCAAAATAGAGCCTAACAAGAGGGCTGGAAAATGAGCGTGGAGAAAGTCAGCCTTGAAATACAGCAGCATTTCCCAGCAGAAAATCACCGAGCAGAACTGGCGGTGGGCTTGCAAGCAGATTGTGTATAATGAGATTTGGTATCTTAAAAGAAAAGGATTCCCATCCAATTTCAGTGAGAACCTCTCCTCCTTGTGCTGGCAGCAGCCAAGATTGCTGGGGTGTTCGTGCTGCTGTCAAAGCCTCTGAGGCACAGTCCCACAGCACCATCCCTTCTCTGCTGCCTTCTGGGCTAAACTCAGTCTGTCCTCCCCAGGGCAAGGAGCAGCGTGCTGGAGAACTGTCACAGGCACCAAGGGACCAGGAGATCTGACCTCTGCCTTCTTGCCTTTTTTTTGATGTTTTCTGAACTTTAATTGAGCAGCAATCCTGGGCATTTTAAACAAATTTGAACTTTTCTTTACACAGGAACAGCAGCCAGGGAGAAGAAACAGAAAATTATGCTCCTCTTCTCTTTGGAGATTATCTTCTCTCCCAACTGCAGAAGTGTAGGCATGAATGGAGGCAGGATTTAACCATTTAACCAGGCATGGATTTAACCATTTCCCTGGAAGGGGCTTTGTAAATAGCATTAGCAGGTAGAAAATGATGGATGTGACTCCTTATCCACAAAACCTCACTGCAAAGTGGAAGCACCACATACTGACCTGTAGAAGGGAAACCAGGAAAAGGGGGACAAGACAGGTCTTTATTTAGATTCAGTTCTTTGTTCTTTTCCCTTTTTTCCCACCATTTCACTCGCCCAACAGCTTAGATCTAAACAAACTATCAATACACCCCACTGTGTTACACCAGGGACACATTTGACCCATTTATTTTTAAGTGCTCCCACTCTCTTTTTGGTATCTGCTCCAGTGTGAGCTATTAAAAAAAGCAGCTTCATTAAAGCAAAAGGTATTAGAAAAGGTGCCTGTGTGTAAAAGAACTAGTTGGGAGCTAATGGGATCTTTCAGGAGACTTGACTGTACCAGTGATAATTGAAACAAAGAGACCTCAGTGATCTAAACTAATTCAGAGGAGCTGCATTCCTGGTTTTTATTGCACAGGCAGTAGTTCAGCACTCTGCAGCTCCCCACTGGCATGAAGAGACACTTACAGCTGTTCTCCTCCCCTGATCCCAGCACTCTGTGGAGCTAATGGGGGGCTCCCAAGGCCTGATGAAGTGCTCCAGGGCTCTGACTGCACCAGCCAGAGGACTCACCATATGCCTGGGGAATTTCACCTCCATTCAGACTCAATTCAGGCCCAGCTCCCAAGGTGAAACTCCATTTAGGTCGGTGCATTCCGCACTAACAATTACAGAGATGTGGTGGAGGCTCTCTGTTCTCTCTGCTGGGCTGGTGTCTGCTGGGTGCAGCCAGGCACTCGCTGCCTTCACCCCTGCCGGGGTGACCCCATTGCAGCAGGGCAAAGGGAATTGAGATCTAAATGGGGAAAACTTTGCTGCAAATAAAAATAAATGAAAACACAAGAAAAAACAAGGACTTCTGCTGATTTTCTCTGCTGCTGCTCTCACCAGAACAAGGAGGAGAGGAGTATAATGTAAGATTTTCTAACCCCTATCAGCAAAGCAAATTTCATTATTCAAGTTTCTTTACTCTTAGAAAACTCCTTATGTGTGTATTTGCAGCTGTTTCTCTGGTGCACTTTTGGCAGATTGCATTCGAGAAAATTCTAATTTAATGTGGGGCCAAGGGAAATCTGCCACCTTGTGCTATGTTGGCCTGTGTTGGAGACTGAATTTCCCCAGACATCATCCTCCCCTGGCTCCATTTGCTGCTCCCAGGGAGCCAGGACTGGAATTTGTATGGAATAAGGGACTGGGTATGTTATAGAATCAGGAACTGGGTATTGTATGGAATCAGGGGATGGGTATTTTACAGAATCAGGGGCTGGCTATTTTACAGAATCAGGGACTGTGTATTTTATAGAATCAGGGGCTGGGTATTTTATAGAATCAGGGACTGGGTATTTTATAGAATCAGGGGATGGGTATTTTATAGAATCAGGGGCTGGGTGTTTTATAGAATCAGGAGCCGGATATTTTATAGAATCAGGAGCTGGGTATTTCATAGAATCAGGGACTGGGTATTTTATGGAATCAGGGACTGGGTATTGTATAGAATTTTGGGTCTGTTGGTACCACCTATATCTTCCTGGGTGCAACATGCCTGCTACAAACCCAAACCCTTGGTGGAGGTTTTAGCTGCTTTCAGGTCTGGTGCTCTGTGCAGCTGCTGTGAGCAAGGAAAGCCATCTCTGACCTTTTGAAACCATGACTTCCATCACTCATGTCTCACTAATTGCTGCTGCAGTTCGTGGCCCCGCGTGGAAGGGAGAGCAGGACGAAACTGCCCTCGTGAAATATAAATTATTTTAATTACAGTCAACAAGCACTTAATGGCAAACACAGTGGAAAAAAAAAATCCAGATGGCTTTTTTTAGCTATAAATCTATATAAATATATAAATATATAAAATTCACATTTTGGCTGTGCAAAAGCTGGGTATGCTGGTGGGGGGTTACTGAGGGTCTGTAGGCTCTGGAGCTCACACGGGTGCACTCCTGCTTCAGTGAGGACTGTCCCCTCAGAGAACAGGCAGGCTTGCAGGTTGTGACAGACATAAGTAGCAAAACACTAAAAATGCAATCTAATATTTATAAAATTATAGAATCATAAATAGTCTCTGTTGGAAGGCACCATTAAAAGTCATTTAGTCCATTTAGCTGTTTAGTTTCTCGGTGTTTAGTTTCTCCTTTTTTTTTTCCTTTTTTTCTTTCTTTTTTTTTTTTTAATTTGGTAGATGGATACCCACGTATCAATATCAAATATTTTTCTGCTGAGGTGCTGCAGCCAAGTAATAAACTTCCTTGCAGGCTAAAGATAATCTGGCTTCACACCACTGATACCTTCTTTTTCAAATAATGCCTTTCCTCTGTAACAAGGTTCATCAGGAAAGGTACAGGAACTAACCTAAAGCCCTGGCTTGTAGTTCATTCCTGTCAGACAAAGGTTTTAAGCATGTTTCTTTACTGAAAGCCAAAGATCTGCATCAGTCTTGGCTGAATAGGGATTGATTTAAACTTGTGTTTAAACACCTTGTGGAAGAAGGCTCTTGCACAAAAATACCCAGTTGGAATTTCTCTTCATTTGTACTGATGTGACTGAGGCACAAATTCCCTGAAACTGGTGCTGCATGTGGGAGAAGAATCAGGTCCTGAGCATTTTAATTTCAATTGTCTTACAATGCTAACACACATTTGTAGGACACTTAAACCAGCAGCCATAGCTGTGCTGCAAAAATCAACCCCTCAGCTGCCAGCAGCATTGCCCTGTTCCATTATCCCACACCTCCTTCCCAAAAAGAAGCATTTAAATGTTCATTCCATCAAGCTATCAAGTTGGCTGAGCATCCTTCAGAGCTTTCTAACACACAATAGTGTGGCCATCACTTTGTGTCTAATGTTTCATTAAAATGCCATCTATTCCCTCCACTTTCTTGGCTTCCCATCTTCTTTAATGAAAGGTTGCAGGAGTTTCACTTCCAAATGGTTACTTTACCAATGACAAAAAAATAAGGAGGTAAGATCCTATTGTAAAATGCCCTGTGATTGTGATGGCATGGAGGGAATTTGGCATCCTATTCCCTGTAGTACCTCAAAACCAGGAACACAATGAATGTATTATCCACCACAGTAACCCTCACATCTCATTTCTGCAGCTGGATATGACATTTGTGTGTTTGTGTTTAACATTTCTTGTGTATAATCACATGAGAGGTGCTGGGATTTGGCAGGTCACAACAGACACAGCGAGCCCCTGGCCTGGGTGACTTTTCATCCCGGGTATTAATTAATACATCAGAAGTATGTGGGTATATAGGAATTGGTACAAAGAGCTTCCTGAGTAGCACACACAGAGCTCTGGTTTGTTCCTCCTCTTGCCTCTCTGCCCAGTAATGTTGTCCTATGTATTCAAAGAGAATTTCTCATGGGCAATTACCTCTCCATGCTGTGCTTCCTGCTGCTCTCAGGAGCAAGCTGAACTCTGGTTTCTGAAAAATAGGCTTGTGGGAGATTCATTTTTTTTCCCCCCCAATAATTTCTGATCCCTGCCTCCCTTTTTATAGGCTTGGAAAGGCTACACTCATTTATACTCTAACTTTTTCTAGTCGAATATTGTAGACACCTGACTTTGCACATCTCTAATAACTGGGCAGACATCTGAAAAGCCACTCACCATTGCTGTGGGTTCATTGACATTTGGAAAATGGGCTTCGTTTTATCATCTCCAAAATGCCTTCCCCTGCAAACATCATACTTAGAATGATTTATTAGCCTTTCTGGAGATTTCTGGTGTTTTAATGCCTGCTGGGGAATTTTCCAAGAGATTACAAGGTTGTGGGAAAATTGCACAGGGATATATGTACACCTGCATGTGCATATATGTGTGTTTAGCACCACATCTGGCTAACAGCAAGAAGAAAAAACCTTTCTTTAAGGTCTGCAAAGAGGAACTGATTTGAGAATAAATATTTTCACATCTCTGTCAACACTTGGGGCTGACTTTTTAGATTCAAGTGTGATTGAAGCACTCGTAGGCTTTGTGCTGAATCCAGGCACTTGCACAGCTGAATCAAGGCACCCAGTGATCTGAACAGGCTTCCCAAGAGAGAGTGCAGCTCTTCTGGAGATACAGGAGCTCTGACTCCTCATCAGTGGAGTTTGTGTCTGAAATACTTCTTCTTTTATCCAACAAGGAGAAAACTCTGTTGACTCTGAGCTAAGGAGATGGCTGTTGAAAATTCAGATGCTTATCCATCAATGTTGGAAACATAAAAACACTGACTCCCATATGTCTGTCCAGATTTCCTCCCCATTTCCCAGATGGAAATGCAGATGCTGTGTTGTGTTTCCAGAGTCAGCCCACTGAACCCAAAAAAGGCATATTTTGGGCCTCTGCAAACCCAAATACCTCTGAAAGTGTTGGTGTGTGCTCTCACAAGACACCCACGTGCCTGTTTGTCCATACTGAGAGTATCAGTGTCTGAGAAGCTGGGCAAGTGTCCAAAAGAGCAGAAAGGAAGCCAGCAACATGGGAAAAATGCAGTTTGAGAGCAAAGGATGAAATGTGGCACACGAGGCCAAGAGAGGGCATTTCAATGAGCTTCTAGTACAATATTTACCTTTGTGATAAAGGAAAGGGCAGATTGAACAGTTCTCTGCATGACTCATGCTGCTGGGGAGACACAAAGAGGCAGAGTGGGATGGTGCAGCTTTTCCCTTTGCTCACCCCTCCAGAACCACAGCAGCACCCCCTGCACCACCCCGCACTCCTGTGAATGCTGTCTTTAACCTTAATAGGATTTCCAAAGACTTGAAGCTGGCTGGCAGTCTTCTTCTTGAATCCTTGTGGAGATAATCAGGCTGATGTGCTAATCACATTTGTGCTGTATTTAAAAATAGCGGGATAAAGTCTGAAAAGTGCTGAGCAGCACGATTCACCTGCAGCTTGTTTACAAGGGAAACAGAAAGAGAAGAAGTGGTGGGCAGCATAGCAAGTGGGGATGTCCAGGTGCTTTGCATTTGAATTAGAAAATAAGCTGAACTCTGATTATTCCCCTCATTGAGGTTCCTTTGCCGTGGTGGAGGGTGAGCAGGGGAGAAAAGTTGTGTCAGCTGGATCACATCTGAGGATAAACCCCCCAGACTGATCCCTCCTCAGCCCTGTGAGCAGGCTGTGATCTGTGGGATTTATGCTGCACATGATTAGCTGTGAAACGGAGAGGAAGTTTATTGCAGAGAGCCTGGCACGGGCTTGGGGAGTGAATTGGTAAAGACGACATGTACATTGTCAGCTTGGGTGTTGTTAATTTATAGAAACCCTGAGAGCCATTACTCAGTTCCACCTGTGCAGTTCTCCCTGCCAAATCCTACTGTATTTATAGGAATAAATAAAAAGGAAGAACTGGTTAAAGACATGGAAAATGCTCAGGTTTGAATGTCTGACAGTTTTTTTCCTTGATGAGAGCTCTTACACCACAAACTAGCTGAGGTAGAGGTGTGCAGAATGAATTAATTCTCCAGCTTTCCTCCATTCAGAAAGTCTCTTGGGTGTAATATAAACCACTCTCCCCAGTCACATAATTGGGTGCAAAAATGGAAGAAAAAAGGCAATACGCCTAAAATTTCCTAGAACTGTTGGTGCATATTACATCCTAAAATAATCACCCTTGATCTCAGTAAGTGCCTGCTCACAGGGGGATTAAATCTGTTATTCTGACTTCCAGGTGCATTTGGAGCTGTTTAGGGAATAAATGGGCTGCAGATCCCTTTGTGCTGCCCTGCTCTGGAGCACACACAGAGAAGGAAAAGGCTCTGGCTCTCCCTGATGCACTGTGGTGTCCCTCAGCCTCTGGGGCCTCAGTCTGGGACTGGTGAGCTGGGCAGGAGGGCACTGCACAGGAAAAGGAGGATGTCAGGACAAATCCACAATGTTTCAACTGCCCTGAGCTCGAGTCGGAGGAGCTCCAGAGCCAGGAGCTGCCCTTGGTGAGCAGGCACTGTCCCAGTTCGTTTGGGATGTCTCTGCTAATGAAAGTGATCATTCTCTGGCTCTCACGTCACCTCCCATTACTCTGTAACACGCCTGACACCCCGAACATGTTCCCTTTCTGCCCTGCATGGGCAGCCCTGCTGCAGAAATGGCAATGCAAATGTCTCCCTGATAGTTTTGTCACACCAGATCTGATCACATTTATCCGGTGTCATGCACACTCACATGCACACACTCCAAGACTTCTGCCCTGAGGCTTCAAAGCCAAACTCTGCTCTCCTCGTTAAAGAAAGCCAGCAGGAAGTTGTCCAGAGTGTTTGTGTGTTAAGTGACCTGTTTTATTCAGTTTTATGGGCTGGCTGAGCTTTGTGGTACAAAAGCACTGGTGGCAGTGAAAAAAAGAACTGTCTAGTGGTGTGCAGGGAATGGAGTTGGGAATCAGCCTTAGCCACAGCCTTGCATAAATCACTTTGTGGCTCTGTGCCTTGCTTTGATAAACTTTCCCTATAGATTTATTTACTGGAGGCTTAATTAATCTGTTTGCCGTGTCCTTTGAGATGAGGTGCTCAAATAATGTCAAGAGAACAGTAAGAGTCACTTCTTAGAGAAAGGGCATAATTTCTCAAACCTGAGCTTCCTAATAATACATGGTCTGATACATGGATTTCCTGAGAGAACATGGGAGGTTTTGGGTGGCATCAGTTCCACAGGCTGAGCACTGCTGGACTTGTTGATGTGATTGCCTTTCTCAATTTCCTTCCCTTTTCAACAGAGAGATCCCTCAAAGGCTTTTTTTGAAGCACAGAGCTGCTCCAGACCTTGGGAGATGAAAGCCAGGCTGAGCCATGTTCTGAGAAGGAGCTATCAGAGTTTGAGCACTACTGCCAGCTTCTCCTCCTGACATCAAACCTCATCTATTCTCATTTGCTATGGCCTCCATATTTCAGAGGGTGATTAATTACACTTCCTCTCACCTCTTGAGACCTTCTAGTAGTTTGCTTCTCATCTATTTGAAGGTTTAATTTCATATGTGCTGTTGGAGGAATAGGTGAAAGTCCATTGTGCCAGGAGGCTGCTGGCAAGGTCCAGCTTCATTCAACCACTGGCCCCCATCTAAGAAGCTGTAAAGTGAAATCAGGAGAAATCAGACATCCTGAAGGTAAGCAGTTTGGCTCCCTGTGATACGGGCAACACACTCCAACTCTTTTTGATGTGCAGAAATAAAAGAAGGTAAAAAGCATTCCCTGCCCAGAACTGAGGTTTTTTTTCTTCTTTCTCATGGTGAATTTAAGTCTGAATGTTTTCTGAATGTGAGCCCAAGTTCCAGGACCCTGTGCAAGGCCAGCAGCTGGAGCTGATATGAACAAGGCTTTAGCTGAGCTCTCACCCTTTGCTGATGTATTGAACCCAGTGTGGCAGAGGTGATGCTGGAGAGAAGCACTGCCCTCCACACTGCAGCCACTGCAAGGCAAAACTGAGCATTACCAGCTGCTCAGCCCAATGCATCTTTATTTCCAGAGCATTTTACGTAAAAAATTAAACATTAACAGCTGTTTGTGGGTGAATATGTAGCAATTCTTCATTTGGCATAATAGCCCTGAAGGACCAGTAAAACTTTTATCTGCTCCACTCAGTGACGTTATCAGGCTTACACAGATCTGAACAAGGGCAAGGAAGGGAACATTGTAATCAGGGGCTTATTGACTGCCTTAAAAAAATAAATAAAAGGGTTTGTGCAGTGGGAATGCATCCTTTCTGTCAGTCATTAGATGAGTCAGACTGACACTGAGCTTGGGACTCTGGGTCCCTTGGGAGCCTTGGTGCTGCACCAAGGCAGAGGGATGCAGAGAAGTTTGCTCCAGGAGCACATCCCAGAATTTCCTGAGCTGTGCCAGAGGGTGGAAGGGATGGTTTGGGGGATCAAACAGGGTGGCAACACCCACTGCCCTGGAGGAGTGTGTGTCTGAGAGGCCCCAGGGAAGCAGGGTGCACCTTCTGCTCCCTTTCCAACCTCAGGCATGGGTGACTCTGGGGTCAGATGTGGGCAGGGAACACAGTCAATCTGCACATTCCCACCTCAGCCTACCCTGACAGGTGCTACCTGCAGCCAAACACTTCCAGTAACTTCACCAACCTTCAGGTTCCCCAGGGGAAAAAGCTCATTTGTGGCTCTCAGAGCTGTTTTGTGGCTGCTGGTTGACCTGAGTGGCACCACTGTCTCAGTGACATGTTGGTCACATTTAAACTTCCCCTTGTGTCCATGGGGCTGTGGCATAGGCAACCCCTTCCAGTTTTTTAGTCTCCTGCATCTCCTTGACTGTGTTTAACACCATATAGAGCAGGCTGTTGCATTACTAAGCAGACAGGACTAAGTTTCTTCATGCAGAAAAGCCAATTCTTTATTCACATAACCCATTTTTATACAGTTTTTACAGACCTCTTCAACTCCAGCTGGCTACTAGTTTTCTTTCCACTCAATTCATTGGTTAGTAACTGGCATTTTACCTTTGCATCAAATCTCTCTATTCTTGGATTGTTTACATATCTGATTCTCATGGGACAGATCTATTGTTTATGCAGGTGCAAAGTTACTTTTCTTACTAGAGTAGGTTGTTGTGTTAACTGCCTTCATTCTTATGATTTTTCTTTGTGGGAACTTATAAGCTACTGCTAGCTTAGCTAGAGTAGCAGGGCCTAAAGCATATTTTATAAAACCTTTCTTTTATAATATCTCTGTCTGCAACAGCAGGCCTTACTTTTCTCTCATTAGTGGATGTGTTAATAAATATTAACATGCCTGCTCTGTCTCCTTCATGCCTGTGCATGGGAAATGTTTCCTTCCCTCCCTGCCTTGAGTTCAGAGAATGGTGTCTCTCTCTCAGTACAGAAAGTAGCCCCTCTTTCCTTGATAAAGACAAGGATTTGTCTTTACCAAAGATAAATCCCTCACCCCTTTGTTTGTGGTCTGACCCCAAGGGGATCTCAGGGGTGCTTCACTCAGCCACTCCCCAAATAACACGGAGCTCTGTAGTGGGTGGCTTCCCATCCTGGGGGTTCAGAGAGGCAATCTGAGGCAGCTCAGTTCAATGTTTTAGTTCTGTTACATCTGAATTCCTCCTCATGCCCAGACTATTTCAGCACTGGCAAACTGGTAATTGTGTCAGATCTTAATATATGTACATAGAGATAGACATCCAGCTGATGTGAATCATTACATGCCCCTGAAATCAAAATTAGGAGCTGCCCAAGTGTTGCATAAGTCTGTGTTAGGCCCTTTATTTTGATTTAATTATTTTTGAGGCACATCAGGCATAATCCTTCCTAGAGCCCAGGAACTGCCCTATTTCCCATTTTTCTCCTGCTTTTCCCTCGCTGGGGCTGAGCCTCTGTTAGTGCAGGCAGAGGAAGAGCAGGGCCCAGAGTGATGCTCACAACCTCTGTGGCCCAGCAGAGCTGAGGAGGAGCCCAGTAATGCTGCAGTAAATGCTGCAAAAAACAATAATGCTGGGAAAAAAAAAAAAGGCCCTAGAGCTGCTTTAGGAGATCAAGACTGGAAAGATAACACAGGGCTGCTCTGCTTTATGAATTGTCCTTCTTGCTAATCCTATTTCCTATTCTGTGCCATTTCATCTACCAACAGTGAGTGAATTTTTGCTTTTCATGTCCCCATGGAGCTGTCAGTGTGGAATACACATTTCCACACTAACTGGGATCCTCTCAGTTATGCAGAGATCTCCAAGCTGCCTCAGCAGGCGTTTTAAGTGAGCTTTTACTTCTGGATCTGATCAGGTACACAGTGTGGCACAGCTCAGATGAGAACAGGCTGTGTGGCTCCAAGTTTTACCTGGCACTTACACAGCTGAGCAGGAAATGAGGATGAAAAGCCCTGTCCAAAGCTTTCTCATCTCCTGTCTGGCAGTCAACATTTTGGGGGAGCACGGGGTCAGATCAGGTCAGACTCTGACAGCAGTGACATGGGGAACTAATGAAAAAATGAGGTTGCAGCAACATCAAAAGATTGCTGCATCAAAGTGTAGTAATTACCAGAACAGGAGAGATTTGAAATATCTGATAGCTCCTTTATGAGATTACCAGTTATCAGAAAGGAAAAAAAAAAAAAAATCAGAACTGAAAAACTCATGTGCAGAAAATGAGGAAAAGGCACAGAAATGGTGACATGGCTTCTTGGATCCTGTTCTCAAAAGCAGAGCATCAGTGAGACAAAGCCAGCACTGAAACTCTAATAGAGACATTAGCAGTTCTTCCAGACTGGCAGAAGCTCAAGGATTTGTACATGTCTGATGGAAGGATTGTTCACTTAATATCTATTTTTCTACCAGGAGATGATCCTGGCATCAAATCCAATCTCATCCGAAGCCATCCGAGTGTTTCTGTTGCTATGAGCAGGTGGAGGCTGTCTCACACTGGAGGATGACCCCACTGTGTGCTCAGTGGCAGCACAGGAGATGGCACAGACTTGGTGAGGAATAAATCCTCCACAGGAAGCTGCAGACACTCAGTGAAACCGGGCAAAATGCTCACTGCATTTATCACAGGATGTGCAGTTCTTATTCAAGGCAGGTAAGGCATTGATGATAACTTCCGAGTGCAGAAACTCAATCTACATCCAGAATAGTTTTAATTAACACTCTGCAGCTACAAAAGGCAAACAATCAGCAGATGATTTACCAGTTTGGTGTCAGCCCTTGGACGATACCAGGCTACAGAGCTTTCTTCTGCTCTCTTCTCTCTCCTCGTGTCTCCTCCAACAAGTTGTCCTGTGCAAAGTGAAGAGATGTGACAGAGGCAAAGCTGTTGTCTGTCAAATTGTGCAGGGCATAAACATATTTCCCTCTTAAGTTAAAACACATATGGGTGAAAATTACTGTTGTTTCTTCGCTATTGTTTCAGCTGCTCCCCTGAAATACCAAGTGCTAAACTTTAACTGCATTGACTGACGGTGAAAATGAACACATAAATGTTACATCTACCAAAAAAACCCCCCAAAAAATAAACAAATGAAAAACCAAACAAACCACAGAAAACGTACAAACAAAACAAACAAACAACAACAAAACTCGGGGAAAAGTGAAAGGGGGGATGTAAGAATATTAAATGATCTCATCCTCCCAAGCTTTAATGGAAATGAATCGAGGCTGCTAGACAGCTCAGGAAGGCAATTACAGGGAAATAATCTGTGGTGTTTAGTGAAGCAGTGATGTGGGGCATGCTGAACATGATGGATCTGGCTGCTGTTTCCAGTTAATAATAATGCACTTTTAGAAAAGGCGGTGCTGCACATGTTTGTGCTTTTGTGTCTGTTTGTGTAGTAGAAGTGCCAGCCAATTTTTATTTATTTTTTTTATCCACTGGGAATTGCCTTGAACCCAGTGGCTGAAGTGGCTTGTAGCAGTGCAAGTTTCCCCTCAAGGCAAAGATTCTGTAAGGCAGTATTTGCTTTTGAGGAGATCTTGGCCTTTTTTTCCAACAATCCAGCTGCTGGGAAATTGTGCCTTAGGGAGCTGCTTGCTCTTTGAGGGTTGGGATGTGCCCTGCTTGATAGCCATTCTTGGCTGAAGTCCCTGACAGAGGTCAGAACCAGCTGTGAAAAATAGAAACGTGTGTGCCTGGGAATAAATCCACTCATTAATAGAATGAACCAGGGAAAGACGTTTTTATCTCGTCAACTTCAGGTCCTCCTTTCTGCTGCAGGGCTCTGGAGGCAGCTGAACAAGCTGTAACAAAAGAGACTCTCAAAACTGGCCTGAACTATTTACTGGGCTTGAAAAATGGGGTTAGGTTTTCCTGCCCTTGTCTGACTTGAAGCAGGAGCAAACACCACCTGTAGAAGGGGCAGCTCAGAGGAGGACCTGGGGGGCTGCAGGTCCCACAGCAAACAAACTCTCTCCTTTTGTAAGAAAGGGAGAGGGACTTGGGACAGGTTCATGGAGTGACAGGATGAGGGGGAAAGGTTTAAAATTGGTGAAGGGCAGGGTTGGATGGGCTATTGGGAAGAAATTCTTCCCTGTGAGGGTGGGGAGACCCTGGCACAGGGTGCCCAGAGAAGCTGTGGCTGCCCCTGGATCCCTGAAAGTGTCTGGAGGCTTGGAGCACCCTGGGATAGTGGAAGGTGTCCCTGCCCATGGCACTGGTGGAATGAGATGAGATTTAAGGTCTATTCCAGTCTATGATTCTACTTTTCTATTTTCTTCCCCAGTAGGTCCTAAATCTAAAGGGATTTTTCAAACACCCTCCCTTGTCAAGCCACCCAACCACCAGGCACCACTAATTTATTCTGCATTCAGTTTGTGGGCTCTGTCAAGCTGCTCCAGACTCCAAAATCCTCAGTCTGATTTCCAGGCCAAACACATTAGAATAAGCCCAGAGAAATGTAATAAAGACAAACACATTTAAATATTTATCTGGAATGAATGGAAAGAAATTCCGAACTCTGGAGATTTGCTTGTTGCTAATGATTTGCTAATAAGTCAGTCTGGTACAGGCTGACAGAGAAATATTTTTCCCAATGTGACAGGCTTGTGTTCTTGTTTTTTCTGCCTCATACTGGTTGTTTTATGGTAGAGTCTTCTTCACCCCTAAAAACCTGGATACCAGGAGAGAAGGGAAAGAAAGAATCAGCAGATGATACCACATAGCATTTCCAGAAGATGCTTTACAGTAAGGAGAATTCATGTTCCTATTGTCCAGAAATTTGCTTACAGATAATATTTTGTAAACTCTCTCCACCTCATTCCAGGTCTGAGCCATGTTTCATAATATCCCAGAAATGGAAAATAAAGCAGCATTTTATCCTGGTTTTCTACAAAGGTAAGTGTGAAGTTAGTTTAGTGCTGGTGAGATGCTGCAGCTGGTTGGATCTTCACTGCTCCCTAAGCACCTCTATAATTACAGAGAAATGTGTCAATTGTTCTAAGCCTGACTCCTTTAGACTTTGACTCTTTCAAGGACAGTTAAAGGGAAAAAAAATATATATAACCATGAGGTTATATGAGGAATGGATGGCTGTTTACAAGGAGTAAATGTGAAAAGACCCCAAACAGAAAATTAGAGGGATGAAAATTATGCATAAAATAAGCTTCAACTCAGTGCATGCCTTTGGTGAAAATACAAGTGTGGATATTGAGACTGCCACTACTCTTCTTTTTTTTGGCATTTCAGAACACCACTTTGCAAATCTCAGTTCTAAAATACCCACCTTTAAAAATTAACCTTCATGGAAAATATTTTTTGAATCATCAGGGAGTAAAGCAAAGCCAAATTTCTAAAGGAATACCAGATATTGGCTGGTGAAAAAAAGTTTTCATTTTTATTTCATCAAACACAACTCAAAGTAAAATACGTAGAGATTTTACATAACTCTTATATTTTTTTTCTCCTGCCTTTAAAGCAAACTGTGAGGTTCAGATGCCATTGATTCTTTAACACCTATTTTATTCTTCTGATTTGGAAGTGTAAAGGTTAAAAGAATTCCTTTTTCATCCGGAAAAGTTTTCTGTGGAGATTTATTTCACACTCAAAAAAAAAAGAAAGAAAGAAAGGAAAAGGCAGATATGCTAAAGAATGTTCTGAGCCACTGGTGGAGGTG
>VYZP01002570.1:110490-227298 GCA_013400635.1 Hypocryptadius cinnamomeus | reverse complement strand
AGAACATAGGAGGAGACGACAAAGAAAATTAAGAAGATGAAGAAGACAAAGAAGAAGAGGAGGAAGAAGAAAACCCTGTCCATATCCTGAGTGTGGAGAGGGAACAGCCTAAGCAAAAATTAAACATCTGAAAGGGAGCTGAAAGCAGGTGAGGACACAAAAAGGAAAGGGAATCTGGCAGCAGGGTTTGGTGTCTGCAGAATAAACTGTCCCAGCTGTGTTCCAAGCATTCAGAAAGTCAGACAGCCCCAAAATTCCACCTTCTCCCATGGCCACAGTGCTCTGCAAGCACTGGGGAAGGGAACCTGCAGGAAGGCGATTCCAGCCCAGTGCCAACAGCTCAGGCAGAGCCTGAGGAGGGATGCTCAAGCAGCAGGGATGGGATGAGATGGGGGAGCACTGAGGGAAAATGACAATTGCGTCACCCTGGATTGCCTCTCAACTCCTTTGGATTTGCCTTTTGATTTCCAGTCTTGACTCCGCCACCAACACCTGCCCTCCTGGAGCCTCAGGCAAAGGATCCACCTGGAAGGAGGCCCAGCCGGGGGAACGTTGAGCTCTGTTTGTGTTCTGCATTTCAGAGTCACCCCTCCTGCTACAGGAGTGTGTGTGAGTGTGTGAGTGTGTGGAGGGGGAATAATCGTGCCGTTAATGACTGCTGCTTTGATTACAGGATGCAATTGTCACTGCGGTTGGAAGCCAATCAATGCGTTGTGAGTGGGAGCCCGCTGGTGCTTTCCAATGGTCCTTGATTAAAAAGGAAGCTCTTGGCTATCTTCAAGCAGCAGGAGAGGAAACAGCACGGATGAAGGTGAGGCAAGTGCCAGACTCTGCTCCCGATGGATCACAGCTCATTTTCACCGGAGTTTAGTCACGCAATCTGCTTTTCTCTCCTTTCCCCTTTGCTCCCAACCAGACAATGGCTACAGCAGCCTCTGCTTTGCAGGGACCAAACCTGAGTGCTCAGATGTCGGTTCTGGTGTATTTTCCTGCAAATCAAATACCCATTGTGCCCTCACAATCCATCTCCAGTTTATATACACCATTCCTTGCCTTTCAACTTGCTTTTTCTCCATGCAGTTGCAGATAAGCAAGTGTGCAAGTGGAATCCAGCGCAAAACCAGCAACAATTTACAGGGGCACTATTTTAGTCCCACAATAAGGCATTTTCATTAAAGGGAAGTCTGAGTGCAGGCACAGGGCACTAAACACTCTACCACACTCTTTTCCCCTTAGAAACCCTGCTGATACATCCATCTTTTTTGCTTGTTATTTATGGGAGAAGGCTGAAAGGTAGAGATTCAGATACCATTGTCATAGCACAAATAATAATAAAGAAACCCCAACTTACAAGCTCCCTGGAGATCAGCAATAATTACATGTCTCCAGTATCAGATCTCAGGCTGTTTTCTGTACCCTTTCATTACCCAACCAACATGACAAGGCAACCCACACACTCCCAAACAATTCTGAAACAGCAGCCCCTACAGGATGGAGCTGGGAGCCAGCACTCAAAAAAGATGGGTTCTCTGTTCACTGATAAAATGTACAAGTGTCACCTCTCAGGGGAGTGGTTTCCAGCAAACACCAGAGCCACAGAGAAAGAAGACAGGGATGGATCAGCTCAGCAGCTCTGAGGGGTGATGGGCAGGAGGGCAGGACACAGACTGAGCTAAGCCAGGCTCAGGGAGTGGAACTCTTCTTTTCTTTGCTATCTGAGCCGCTGATTTGGATCTGCAATTAATGGCTGAGGAAGGCAGCACAGCACTGCTTCCCTGCCAGTTATCTGCCATGGATAATCTGCTCTGGGAGCTGAAGCCTGAACACAAAGTGCTGCAGAAAAGGGTCCCTTTGACTCCAGTGGTCTTTGAACAGGGGCAAGAGCAGGATGTTTCCTGGATGTCATTCACAGCCAAGATCCTTCCAAAAACCCCCTAATCCATTTAAAGTATGAGGAAAAGAAGAGAGGGCAAGTTTGAGGTTCATGGTCACAGTTCATCAGCTCTCTTTTTCATCACTGTTTTAGTTCCCAAGTGTCTCTGTTGATAAACATCCCTGGTTTCCCACACTGAGTTTGACTCCACCATAATCTTGTCCTTTCCACAACCAGTTAGCTTTCTCCAATGACACCATTAAGACAAGGAAAACTTGTTTTTATATACAGATAGGCAACGTTTTATTAAACTAGATCATTTTCTATATGGTGTTATGTCATGTCACTGCAAAGAGAAAATGCCACTCTGATATAAAGCAAGGTATATTGAAGATATAATGCGAGCAATCTGAGGTATAAATGGGTATAAAATCCAGAATTATTGTAGCCTCCTACCCCCATCCAGTGCCAGCTGTGGCCCAGCTCCTCTCCAGGCACTTCATGTGCCAGGCAGGCTCAGGTGGTGGCCATGCTATGGAACTGCTCCCATAAAAATGGAAGAACTGCTGGATCAAAGACTAACTCCCTGCTTTGATCGTGATGGGAGTGATAGCAGGTTCTCTAGGATGGAATCTACAAGAAGAAAGGTAATTTTACATGGATGATTTTCCGAGCTTCTGGAGTTCAGGGCTTTTTGGGCTTCATAATGTGTAATAGGTGTTATAGCTTTGTGCAACAACAGCAGTTTATCTCAATGAATCTTTTTCCAATCTGTTCACAGTTTCAGCCACTGAAATATCCTGGGACAATGAGTTCCTCAAAGCAATTCTTTATTTTGTCCTAAAAATACGTATTTTTTTATTTACTTGAACTCTGTTTTCGACTCTTTTCATTATATACATCCCTGGTTTTATATTAAAAGAAATGGAATAATCTCTCCATGTACATCTTCTCCCCACAGCCAATAATTTCATAGGTTTATCTCATCTTTTACCCTTCTTCATCCACCACAGTTGAATCATCACTGCCTATTTAACACAGTCCAGACTCCTATAATTTATCCAGTCAAAAATTCCGTCCCTCAATGTATTACTTCTATGATTTTTAGATGTCCTGGGAGCTTTATACACTTCTTTGAAATAAATTCCAAGTCTGGTTATAACGAGTACATTTCTATCCTCAGCAATTTGCCATATTCATCCCCATTTTGAGGTTATGTAGAACTACTGAATAAAAACAGTTCAAGCAGACAACCTTTTACAACCTTGTTGGAAACCAGTAAAAACCATCCTTACCTTTTATTTCTTATATTATAACCAGTTGTTAATGCACAAATTGAGAAGTTATTTTATCCCATGGAGGACTCAGTTCTTTAAGACCCCTAGTGAGGAAATTTAATGGAAATCTTGTGGATATACAGCTATGCTATGCTGACCAATCCTTTTCATTTACAAGCTCATAAACACCCTCAAAGAACTCTATGAGATTTCTGGCCACAATCTGATTTAACAAAAGCAATATTGACTTATTCTATTTATTTACATCCCTACTTACTCTTTGCTTTATTATTCTGCTACAAGTTGTCTGGTAGAGACAATTATTTCCCTAATGAAAGTGAAATAATGGAAGAGATTAGTCACTATCTTTTAAGGATGAGCAATGTCTCCAGGAGAGCACATCTTGCTATAACACACATTGGTTTTGTGTCTGCTGTTCCTGACTTTCAAGGAGTTGGAAGGAGAAGGAGCATCCAGGACTCCCTGATGGAAATAAAGACAATGATACAGGTGCTCACACTGCCATCATGGAGGTCAAAGTAGGGACAAGAGATCTAGAAGGGGAGGAAAATATTTTCCATCAACTGGAAAAAATCTTCATGGCGTGGGCTGAAGTCCTTCTGAAGTTCTTCTGCACAGTGGAGCTGTTGGTAGTAAAGTCAAAGTTCCTCTGATGTGAAAATGCTTGTTTAGCTTTTAATTTTTTCTTGAACATTTAACTTTTCCATTACAGTACATTTATTTCCTGGGTTTAGTTTGCCACCTGCAGACAAAGTACAAATGAGAGTGCTGTAGCACCTGCCTATACGTGATGGATCTTTGTAGGTGACACGTGTTTTGCAAGGAGAGCAGTTATTGAATTTGGATTTTATTTATTACTTTTTACCCAGAAATCAAAGCTAACAATAAATGCTGATGTTCTCAAGTTCCTTAACTGTCATTGAGGAAATCTGTAATGCTCTAATAGGGCTGGAGGAAGCCTGCCTTGGTTGGAAAATTTAATTTGATGCTTCTTCATGGCTGTAGCAGTAAATATTCCTGGGTAGGAGGTGTCAGAGTGTTTAGTCCTATTACAGGAGAGAAAGCACACAAGCAACAATTCTGACAGCCCATATAGACTTTCACCCAAACACAGCATCTACTACAGCAGCAGAAATAATAAATCACCGGCTCAGACTGGTCATCTGGAGCAGATTCCTTTTAAGCTGCAGCCTGTCCTGCTCCTATTAAAGTCAGCCACTGTTCTCTGCCCTATTTTTTTGCCATTGATGCAGAAAATGGACATTTTCAGCCTTCAGATAATGCCTGGTATCCACAGTGCCAGATGCACTTTCAGAACTGTGTTTTACTCAGTCTGGCTGATGCACTGTCCCTAGAAATGAGGGATGCGTCATGTGGGCAGTGGGTGCTGTTACAGCACCTCCTGCAACAGATTTTTCTGGAAAAAAGCTAAAATATTGTGTCTTCTGAGCTCTGAAAATGATACTGAGAGTAGTGGGTAAAGTTCATGAGCAGAAAAACAAATCAGAAAACCTGGCTGCTGCAAAGTTCTCACATGTGCTGCAGGGACTTGCAAAGGCAGGAGCACAGTGAGGTGCCAGAGCTTGAGCTCTCTGCTGCTGGCACTTCTGCCATTTTCATGGAGGTTCTCCTGCCACATCAAACCCTCATGATGCCATGAGCTCATTTACCAGTCCAGATGTGGAAAAAACACTGAAAGAACCAATTTTGAGTATTTGTGATATCGGAGGATTAACTTGGATGTAAAACATTATTCTGATTTTTAGGTACATACAAGATAAGAGAAAAAAAATTGTCTTGTTTCACATTAGACATTGCAAAATAAGCTTCCACTTGCTTCAAGATTTGTAGCAATGCATTTCAGGGACAGATTATCCACAAGCTGAGTGTTAAAGACCAAAAATTGTCCATTCTCCTTAAGAACAGATGCTTAAACTAGAAAGACAAACAAGGAAGCCCATATGAATGCCAAAGACAACCACCCTGCAACCTGACTAAAGGCACTGGGATTCCTCACTGAGTAGTTGCAGAATTTCTCCCTGTAATGCATGAACATCTTTTGCCTGCATAAAGTATGAATTTGGACTCCATTGTCATGGGAGAGTTTCTAAAAGGATAGGGAAAAGAAAAAAAAAAAGAAGAAACATATTTGTTTATAGGTGCTGTCAGGAAAAGAAATAATGCCTGCAACACTGTCTGAGTCTCCAGGGCAATGAAGGTAGCATTTTCCACCAGCACAAAATTTACTGGAAACATAAAACACAACAAGGAGAAATGTATCATTTGTGCTGAGAGTCTGCTATAGAGGTTCTGCTGGAGAATATTACCTCCCATGACCCCCTTTCACCTAATGCAGGACCACCCCTGGTACTTCCATCCAGAAGGACTAGCTAATTAATCAAGGCTGATCATTAGAGTGTTGGATTATCCTCTTGTCTTCTTATTTGGCCACAAGGAATTGGCTTCTTTTGCAGGGTGAGAGGAGTTGAGATTTACACAGATGTGAAGAGCAGATTTGTGGGCAGATATTGCACTCAGTGAACAGTCTCTAACACCTTCCTGGACAAGGCAATTTATCTGAGCAATGGGTGGAAGGATGCAGAGGGTGAGGCTTGGCCAGGAGTGCCAAGATTCATTTGATCTCCTGTGTAGAAGTACATCATTTCTAGCTAGATTCAAAGAGGACCATTAAAATACCCAAAATTGTAATAGTTAATCAAGCAGGAAGCTTCTGAATGTATTAGGAGTTTCAGGGCTCTTCTCTAGATTTATTCTCTATTACACTAGGGATTTGTTACATTATTTTCTTGGGTGGCAGGTTTTATATTTTCCTCTGAAGTTTCTTTTTTGATCATTTCCTGAGGTAAGTCACTCGGTTAAACCGTCACTGATCCTTATCCACGCTGGCAATTGTCATGTTACTCTAAAAGCTTTTTGAAAAACAGTGTGAAGGAAAATGATTGTAAGAGTGACCCACAGCTGCCCTGTCCCAGCCTGACTCTGCAGCACTGTGGAAAGGAGCCTGAGCACAAATGAGCTGAGCTGCACTGCCCTGAGCCACGAGCAAAGAGCTGAAACCCAGCCCTGCTTTCAGATTCTTCTCTCTGTGCTTGAAGACAAAAGGAAACCGAGGGCAGAAAGAGAAAAGTAGAAGGTTACCAGAAAAGAAATCTTACTGTATTAGCAGAAATATTTTCTGTATTAACAGAAAAGAGGAAAAAAAAGATCTGTTCTGGAGAATACAGACGTTCTGTATTGATCTCATTCTGCACCACACCTGCTGGCTGAGGCTGAGCTATGAGCAGGAGGAAAATCCCTCTCCCACACAGTCCCATTTCAATTTCAGCTCCACTTGCTTTCTTCCCTATCCCATGGTCATTCCCTGCTTGGCAGTTCATGATCTCATCCCTGGATCTCCACACAGAGAACCATCCCAGTCATTTCACAATTACAGGATGATTAACCTGGAAAAACAACTTCTATTAAACAATTTTGGCCCCTTTGCCTGCACTGTCCAACCTTCTTTCACTTGGGGCTGCTTCTGACAGCCTGGCATCCCTGTAGCTTTTATAGGACCATCACTGTTGGAGGAGTAAACTTCTCCACAGCAAAGTTGATCCTTATTGTTCAAAAAATGGAATTCTATCCTTGTGTCCTCCATGACCACATTAATTGAGTCTAAAATAAAATGATGGTTCCCTCATCTGTGTGAAAGCAGCACACTTCTGAGTGGAGTTGATATTGGTGTTGCAGAGGTCTGGTTAATTAAATAAATGGGATGTTTTAGATTTCCATTTTCTCCCACCATCCCACCCACAAGATATTTCAAAGACTCAAAAAGAAATTACAGGAATATGGGTCACAGCCTTGTAATGTACCTGAGCTGGTGGAAGGGGCATCCACAGAGTGTGACAGAGCTGGGTCACAGCCACGGTTCTGGAGCACTTCACTCCTGCACTTGGGTACTTGATGTGCCTTTAATCCCTTTGCATTTCCATTTAACCACTGTGAAATCAAACCAAGAATTGTCCTCTCCTCCTTGCCGAGGTTTGTGCTCCATCCATGGGCAGCAGCTCTGCCGTGAGCACACAGTCCTGAGCTGGGCTAGATCTGCGTGCAGCGAGTGTGTTTAACAGATTAAGTTAAAAACAATCTTCACCGCTTCATTTAACTAAAGCATTTTTCCAGACAACTTCCTCTGCTCGAATGTTCCTTCTAATTATCATTTTCCCTTTACAATATGTTGTGTCATGCTGCTTAGGAGAAAGCTCATAGCGAGAGGCAGCGCTGGGGTTGTGAAGGAAATATGTCCTGGCTATTAGGAAGTTCAATGAAGCGCTGACTTTTATATCATTGTGTAGGGATGGGTGAAACAGTCCAGAAAAAAACACTGCCATCTGAGCAGCAATGTGGGGCTTAAAATAACCCTCCACTTCAGTATTTTTTTTAAGGTTTCTCCATCAGTTGCAAGATTATTTTTCTCTCTCCAAGTGTTTCATCTAAACAGATTGGTCTTGGAAGTGGAATCTGGCTTGGTGTGGAATTCCAGCCTGGCCAGGCTGATTGCTTTGTGCCCTCAGCACCAGGGGCCTGCTCTGCTCAGGAGGAATGATTTGGAGTCACGATCATTTGCTTTCATCCCAATTCTGTGAGCTGTTTGCAGCTGTTAATTTAACAGTTTAGTGCTTCCATCTTCCATGGGCAGGAGCAACCGCACCAATGCCTGAGACATCGAAACTTCATTTCCAGTAACAGGACTTGGAGGACTGAGAGATGGCAGGAAAATGCTTTTGCTCCAGTGAGCAGGGACCACATGGTGGGCACAGAAATCAACAGAGAGAGATTTTGTAAAATAAGCCTCTGCCAGCTACAACTCTACAGGGATGAAACAAGAACAGGAGAAGAGCCATAAAAGCAAATCCATCTTGGGAGAGTTTTTCTGGGGCAGTGTCTGCAGTGCCAGGGGAGCTCCATTAGCCCAAACAGGGAAAACACTGGGTATAAAGAATATCTGCTAATACAGGCAGGATGTGTCCCTAAATACCTGTGGATTTTTCTCATACCACAAGCACAACTTAAGGCAGACCCTGTTTCCAACCAGAATTTACACCAAAGTGCTGTAGAAGGAAGAGTCAAACTGCTCAATGGCACCTGCTTATGGAAGAAAATATATTTCCATTTTATATCATCTGAAAGACTGATAAAATTTACAGTCAGGAAGTTATACCTAAAATTTCTTAGCCAAAGGTTATTAATGAATCAGTACCATTGAAGTTGAAAGAAAACTTTTCAGTCATTTCAAATTGGTTTTTCCTCACTTCTTTTATTGAAAAAAAAAAGTATTATTTTGTTTGTTTTCAACCTTTGTTTTCAGAACTTGTCATATCTGTTGTCAGGCTGTGGAAGAAGTTGAAAACTTAATCATTATGCTTCTTATTTTTATTTTGAACGGTATTTATTTAATCTTTGTTTTCACAAGGTTTTTATCTTACAAGGGGGATGTCATCCTCCAACATTGTTGTAAAATTATTTTTTAAAGTCCAAATTTTCTATTGCAAATACCTACACCTGCCACGAGAAGTTCTCCCTTTTAGCACCTCTGCTGTGCTGCTCTGTCATACCTGTGCACTGATTTGAATTCTAGGAAAAATAGATATATCCAGGATTTTGGTGTTAATTGTCACTTTTCATTTTGCTTTATTTTAAATGCCATTCTACAGCATTTAAATAACATTTTGTGCAGAGAACTTTTAGCAGCAGCAGCTACCAAAAACCAGCAGCAGTTGGAACGATTGTGCAATTCTTGCTGGGTGCAGCTCAAGGTCTTTTACACCTCCGTGGAAATTGTGCTAATCTTTCCATTCTAGGGCACTTTGCAGGGTATTTGTACCAGCAATTTCAGACAGGTAATTTAATCAATTCCCTTTGCTACTTGATCTCCTTTACTTCCCTCCGTAATCAATGGGGAGCAGGGAGAGCTCCCCGAGTGTGACTTGGGGCAGATAAATTAAGTTCCCGGTTAAAACGCTGCTTCACAGCATTCAGGCTGCTTCTCCTTTAATTTCAGAGAGAGTCAAATTAGCCCAGCTCATCATCTCAGACTGGCCGGTGAATTCCTGCCTTTCCACACTTATCTGCAGCTTCCAAATGAGAGATCTCAATTCTTCAGTCCTTCCACAAACACACTCCAGATTGCTCTGTGACTTGCTCCATCACGCAAAAGCAGGAGAGTGTGATGCTGTGAGAAGCCCATGTTTAACAATGAAGTAATTCTCAAAAAGCCATTGCACAGCCTGGTCAGGAGAATGAGCTGGTGGCTCTCCACAGATGTCCAGGCCTTCACAGCTCCCAACTCAGCCTCCCAAGATAAGTAACTTTGTCCTTCTCAATTTTAACATCCATTAGGCAACATAAGGCCACATTGGATGGGACTTTGAGCAACCTGGGATAGTGAAAGGTGTCCCTGCCCATGGCAGGGGGTGGAACAAGATGAGCTTTAAGGTCTCTTTCAACCCAAGCCATTCTGGAATTCTGTGAACACTGAGTTACAACCCCCTGAGTTTTCACTGATAAAACAATTTCAGTTCCTGCTCTGTTCTACACTGGAAAATGCCAGTTCAAAGTTACTTCAAAGCTCAACAAGCTTGTCACAAGCTTCAGCTCCTGGCTTTATATATTTCTGCATCTACGTACAGATGCTGATTCCCAGGCTGTTCATTAAGAAAACCCAATGACCTTTTCAGAGTCACTGGAATATATAGGTTTGTCCTCTTGGGAGCTGCTGCCAGGGTTGTTTAGGATCTCAGCATTAAGAACATTGGTTTTTCCTCTGATGTGCTTAATAGATCACTCTCTGCTTTCATTATTGGTGTGTTATTTATCAGCAATTCTTTATGCTTCTATAATTCTCCTTTGAATGGTCATTTGCTTTGCTGGCCAGCTTTTTAGTCCTGAGATCAGTGATTTTTCTCATGGCCTATAAAATAAGAAAAGTAGTTTTGTACTATATTTCTGCCTGGTGGAAATCTGTATCTGGAAAAGTGGAGCAGGCTCACAATTCATTGGCAACTTATACAGGATGAACTCAAACTGCAAATTATTTTTCATAAATAAGTGGGCACTTCTTTAAAGAATCCATGTGATCAGTAGACAGCTAGGTTAGGTAAATAATCCCTCAAAACAGAAATGGAATGTGGAGATTTTAGGTTGCCTGCTCAAACAGATGCAGTTGTTATATGAGATGTGGTATCTGATGGGAATTTCCCTACACTTTATTGATTTGGATTATTTTGGAGTATTTATAATATCTCAGTGCTGCTCAGATGCAGTGGAAACCAAACATTAAGCTAAACAGCTTCTCCAATATTATCTACTTATCCATCTGCCTGACAGACAGAGGACAACCTTCCCCATTCAAGGATGCCTTTTAGCTCTGCTAAGTGGTGGGTGGCAAGTGGGGGTATTCCAAAGTGGGGAACCTCAGGGTCGAAGGAATTCAGCATCTGAAAGCCTCTCCCAGCAGAAGGAAGAGGTGGGGGAGCAGGAGGGATGTGGAGAGATGATGGGTCACCACAGAGGCTGGGAACAGCCTGAAGGACCCAGGCAGAGGGGAGAAGCAGGCTCGTATAAAACAGCTTATTACTTTTAATGTCACTTCTCTCTGACAAGCTTTTATTTTAATGGATGGTAAAATATTTGAAAAGACTGAGTATGCAGTCAAAGGCTGCTTAAAATTTCCTCCACGTTGACCATCGTGCTGATGAGTGCCTGTCACATGAAGGAAGAGCCAAAAGCTGCAGCTCTGAGCAGGGAAAGCAGAGACCTGAGGGACCCGGTGTGTGGCTGGGCTGGGAGCTCAGATGCTGTTTTGTGTACCTGGGCTAATTCTGGGCAGTGGAATCACTGTTAGACATGCTCATGGGAAACAGCTCCGTTTACAGAAATATTCCTAGAAAGGGAATGTGAAAACCAAAATCACATCCTTTTTTTCTTTGGAAACCTGATTTTAAGGCATCTGCCCATCCCAGAAGAGACCACAGTGATTCCAGGTAGTCTTTGCATCTCATTGAAGCAGAGCAAGCACTGAAGATCCCAAGGAAACTGCTCACTGGCAATGGATCAAGTGAGAATTGTTTACTGAGGCTATCCAGCAAATAATTCCAATAGTGAATAAATAAAACAAAATCACCATCTGCCTGAGGATAATTGGAAAACAGAACCAGAGGCCAAATTCACAGAGCAGATTATTTCTCCAGCCCTGTTAGGAATGCTGAATGGAGCTGTTCATACTCTACTTTCTTCTAGACCAAATAATCTTTTACTTCCACGAATACCAAATTAACTGCTGAGCACCTCAGCTGATTACAGGCACATAAACCTGTGTCCTTTAGTTAACCAATGTCTTTACACACCCATTCCGGCTCCTTGTGAGGCTTTTTCATTCATGGACCCTGGAAAAACATTTTCTTATATTTGCTATTCAGTTTTGGTTGCTATTCTGTTTGCCTTGGACACCTCCAGGGAAGGGGTAGCGACAGCTTCTCTGGGCAACCTGTGCCAGAGCCTCACCACCCCCACAGGGAAGAATTTACCCCCAATATCCAATCTAAACCTACTTCCTTTCAGTCTGAAATCATTTTCCTTTGTCCTCACAGCTCTCCTAGTCCTACTTCTACCTTTGTGCCACAGGCAGGATCTGGGCAGTGGGTGGGATTCTCCAGGTCCCTTTTCCTGTACTGGTGTTGACTTTGGGACTTACTCTGGTGATGATATTTTATCTGGCTGAATAATAAATAAATGCTGGCTGAAACCCCACAGAAAAAAATCAAATATCCCAGTTTGAGAGGATATGGGATTCAATATCATAACTAATTTGATTGAAGTTTATGGATTTTATGTGTACATCTATTACTCAAGGTTTCCTCAAAGCCTGAGTCTGGCATTGAATGATGAGACCTCTGGAAAGAACACTCTGAGTCCTTTTCATGCTTCTTTTGTTATTATAACCTGTAATTATAACCTGTATATATTTAAAATGTTGGGGTTTTTCTTTACTTTTGGGTGTAACTTACAGCCTTGATTCTTTATATTGAAGAATAGTGATCCTCATCTCAACCCCAAGACTGCAGAAGCTTCACTTTTTGGCGGAAAATTCAAAACTTTCACTCTGATAAGACACAGCAAATATTCAATAATAAAGGACCGTAATCAGAAACCTCTTGCTTACCATCAACCAACATTAAAATTTAGTGGAAATATTTTTGTGTGAAGGTGAAAAGGCAAATTGCATTCTGTCATCAGCACCAGTGTTTTGTGCCTTAGAAGTCAAACATTTGGCCCTATGACTGCAGACAATCATTATTCCATCACTGATATCATATAATCTGTGTCTGTTCTGTAGATTCCACTGCAATGGAAAACTGAAATAATGTTTTAATAGTGTTGATAGCTACGGAAACCATGTTATATTACTTACGGATTCTCCTCTTAATATTTTGTCTAAGTAAAAAGTAGGATTACTGGTCCAAAGAAGCGTTAGAGAAACAGAGGTTTTCATATTCAGAGCAATGCTATAATTTGAGGAAGCATAAACTGGGAATTCTTGGAAAAGTAATTGGAATATATAATATATATATCAGAATATGTAAATCACTTTGTCAGATTGACAGGAAAAAAAAGACATTTCAGTGATCTGGGAAATAAAGTTCCTCACATGAGTTTAGAATTAAGGACTGGGACAAAAACCCTACCACTCAATTCCCATCCCCCCAGTGCTTATTCAAATTTATCACAACAAGGTGGGTAATAAACAGGAAGGCAAACATCCACTTTGGCAGCCAGATGATCAACAATAATGATTATTTCATTTTATTAGTACTTCTAACATTTAAACAAAGAGAAAGACTTTTGCTTTGTCTATTGTTTCTTTTAGCACCAGTTTTGCTTTGTTTTCTGTTTCTCTTCTTCTTGAAAGGTATTTAAAAAAAAACCTTACAGTAAGAGGTTTCCAGGGTTGCATTTTGCATTAAAAACATAGATTTTATTTGTTTGTCTAATTTTCTGTTCACTTCCTTTCATTGCATGAATTGGAAGATGACAAATAACCCTGTGAAGGAATAAGAGAAGGAGATTCACAGTGACATTTAAATTTGAGCCCGTGCTTGATGGCGTGCAGATGATTTAAATACGTGTCACCAATGCACAGCTCTAAAAGCAGATTTTAAAAATGCTTTTGCTTCCCTTATTGCTGCTTTAACATGCATCTGGAGAGTGCTACGAGCCAATGGAGCTGTTGTAAATAAGCTCAAACCATCTTTTAAAGCTTTTTTTTTTGTGCTGCTCAGGTGAGAGGCGTAGTGGGGGTTATAAATAATGATTAGAATCAGAACAATTATTATGCAGATAGAGTTGGCTGTGCTAAAGTCACCTCAGAGGCCACAGTCCTGACCCTGTTTCCAGGTTTGCTGTTCAGCAGGGGTTCCCAGCCTGTCAAACTCCCATAATGCAGATCTCCACATCCACTGCCAGCAAACGTATTCTTCCTTTCTCAAACCATATGCAGGGGTAGAGGTGGGATCACCAGCTCTGTAGGCAAGTAAATTATCCTCTGCTATCAGTACATGCTTCATACATGGGCTTCACCTTCTTTCATTGTTCTCAGGAAGGTCTCCATCCTTCTCCAGCTGTTGTCATGCCTAAATCCAGGAGCACTGCTCTAACACCCTCTCTTTTCTTGTTAGGAGTAGGTTTGAATTAAATTTGAGCATAGAAGCACCACTGACAGTCGGGAAGGTTTGGATCCCTACCAGCCTGTGATGGCTTAGGCCTCATTTGATTTAGTGCTGAGGCAGACGGGTGTGTGTTAATGCTATTGCTCACTAGCAGAGCCAAAATCAAACTCTGAGGTGAAAGCCCTCCAAATCCAGGGCTATCGATGCTTAATTGGCATGGAAACCCCCAAGTGCCCTTGTGGTTTATTATGTGCTGATCCACTGTGGTTTGAACAGCTTTGCAGACTCCATTAAACAACCTCTATTAAATAAAGACAAACCCAACGATTAAATGTCTCTGGGCACCTCACAGGAACTTGCTGAGACATTAACGGTGTAAAATCTGAATATTTCCCATGAATCAGCTGATGCAAATATATGATATGACAGTGTCAAAGAAGGGATAGTTTAACACATTTTTTTATTGTTGGGGGTTATTTTTCTTTCCTTTTGCTCCTTTTTATTTAGGAATTTTTTTTTCCCATAAGGTGCTAGGAAACACTAACAACTGTGCTACTTAAGAAAAACAAAAGAAGCGGCCAAGCTCAGGGGAGGAAGGCATGTGGTTGCACTTCTCTTATCTGGGAGTCTCTCTCCAAGGGGCAGAGCTACCCTAAGAATTGGGCACTAGGGGATGGGGCTGGGGCAGCTCTTGGCTCTCTCTCAGTTTCGGAGGAGGAAGGTCAGAGCTGTTGCTTGGGGAAGGGAATTTGCTGCTGCCGCCAGAGCCCAGCCCAAAGCTGCTTCTTCTGCCATGGGGTGAGCCTCTGTTTGTGAGAGCAGCCACTGAACTGGGACCTTATTAACACCCCCCTCACTAAAATAAGGGATCTATCCCCCCCTGCTCGGGTGCCTGGGACCCTGAGCTCGCCTCTCCCTGGCCTGCTGGGAGCCGGGCTGCCGCTGACGGGACCCCGTTGCTTCTTCAGCATTGCTCTGAGCTTTCGCTGCACTGTAGCCCCACATCCCTGCCTGTCGAGATGTCCTGCCATCCCAGTTTGCTGCTCCCGAGACCCCTGCTGGGACCCGGGACCAGCCACCCCAGGGTTTGTGGAGCAAAGCCTCTTCTCCATCCCTTCCCGCCTGGGCCCAGCCGCCATTACCGCGTGCCCCCTGCGCCTGCCCCACAGTGCCCCTGCAGGTGTGGAGGAATCATTGCATCCCCCCCAGCAGCCATTACCGTGTGCCCCCTGCGCCTGCCCCACAGCGCCCCTGCAGGTGTGGAGGAATCATTGCATCCCCCCCAGCAGCCATTACCGTGTGCTCCCTGCGCCTGCCCCACAGCGCCCCTGCAGGGGGGGGGGAATCATTGCACCCCCTAGCCGCCATTACCGCATGCTCCCTGCGCCTGCCCCACAGCGCCCCTGCAGGGGGGGGGGAATCATTGCACCCCCTAGCCGCCATTACCGCATGCTCCCTGCGCCTGCCCCACAGCGCCCCTGCAGGGGGGGGGGAATCATTGCACCCCCTAGCCGCCATTACCGCATGCTCCCTGCGCCTGCCCCACAGCGCCCCCTGCAGGTGTGGGGGATCATTGCACCCCCCTGCCCGGCCAGGAGCCAGCAGCGCCCCTGCTGGCCGTACCCAGAACTGCACCGCAGGGAAAGTGCCACAGCCAGGAGAAGGCCGGAGCTGGGTTTGTGTTCTGTTTAGGTTAATGCCAGAGTTGGTGTTGTTTGTTTGCTTTATTATATACACTAGTAAAGAAATGCTATTCCTATCCTCATGTCTTTGCCTCAGACCCCCTTAATTTCAAAATTATAACAATTCACATGGAAGGGGTTTACATTTTCCATTCCAAGGGAGGCTCCTGCCTTCCTTAGCAGACACCTGTCTCTCAAGCCAAGACATTTCTATAACCTCCCTTTGGGGAATAGGAGATGGAGGGGGAAATGGCAGCTGTGTTTCAGGAGGAGCACAGTTGATATCCGTGCAGCAGCATTTCTGCTCTCCAATCTGTGCTGCATAGTGCCTTGACCTCTGTCTGAGAGATACAAGTCAGGAAAACAAGGAATCATCAAGTTTGTTACGGTTTTTTTTGTTGCTTGTTTGGGGATTTTTTTTGTTTGTTTTTTGTTTTGGGGTTTGGTTTTTTTTTTTGGTAGTGGGTTGGATTGAGGGTCAACCACTCTCCTGTTCTCCTGACCCTGACACATCAAACAGCTCAGCTCTCCCAGTGTTTGCGTGGGTGGTTATAGTTCCTTGTCACACCAGAGCTGCTCTGGAAAGGCAACAACTTCTTCCTGGGGTGTTTTCATTCTTTTGTTTTGATGGCAGAATGTCTGTCTATCAATGTATATTAAACTGAGACTTTTCACTCATTAACTCAATTAATCCCCCTTTGACCTCCTTCACAGTATGAAAAAGTTCATGAGCCACAAAGTTAAGTCTGGTCCTCATTAAATAAGAATTGGCCTTTTCTGTCTTTTGACATTTTACACCTCTGTCTCTGCTCCCAGATCATCAATTCTATTTTATTGTCTTTTACTAGGACCATTCTGAAAGCAACCATTGGATTTTTCCTTCTTTTACCTAGTTAGCTCCACATGGTCTCCAGCAAAGACCTTTCCAAATCTCCTCAGGTATGTCCAGATTTTATATTTCACAGCCCTTTTATTCTCAATTCCCTCAGTCTCTTCTCTGACTGTTATTCCTTCAGCCATGCTGCCACTGTTTTGGACACATTCCTCTCCTTTTCCCCAGACAGCCTTTCCTCTCCTCTGTCAAGTCCATCTTTCCCCACTTTCCCTTCAACAGTCCTTTCCATTTCTTTCCCTTCATCCAGGTCTCCCCCCTCCCCTCCCTCCAACCCTCAGCTATTATCTAGCATGCTGCTTTGGCTTGTCTGACTTTGCTGGAAGCTCTGCTGGGCACGGACTTGGTCTTATTTCGGATTATTAATGCAGTTGGGAACCCCAGGTGGGAGGATGAACTTCAGGTTTCCAGGGCTGCATTGCAGAAATACAGGATCACCACTTGAAGGTTGTTTCTTCTCCCCAGTGAGACAACTCAGGATGTGTGTTTCATTGGTCCTGAGCATCCCTTAAGGCAGCAGAAGTGTCCATTTACATGAGGGTTGTTTATTTATTCCAGAAACAGCTACACCATGGTATTGCCAAGCCAACTGCAGCCAGCAAAGGCAATCTGGCCCAAGACTGAAGCAAGATCTGCCAGGATGGCTTGGGAAAGGAGCATTGAGTCTTTGGGCATCTGGGCCCATGGATGGAGCGAGGAGCAGCACGTGGAGCAGCACACAGATGATCGGGAGGAGCCAGCAGCCAGCCAGCTCAGGGTGTTCCAGGGACAGGCTGGTAGCTGGGAGCAGCAGCAAATGGCATTGGAAGGGGTGAGAGTGGCAGACAAAGGGAAGAGCCTTTTCACAAGCACAGAGCTTGGGGTGGCTGTTCCACTCCCCATCTGCTCAGCAAATGTCTGGTGAGCTCAGCAGGGCTGCCTGGGCCAGAGGTGCTGAGCTGGGAATGTCACACCCTTGGTGTCACCAAGGAGAGGCTGAGCCACACACATACTGTGGGCCAACCCTGTGTCACCGGCCTGGGACAATGTGAATCCCAAAGTGCCTCGGTCTGCTCGTCACCACCGGCTTTCTGTCTCCCCAGGTCTGCACTAGAGGCTCAGAGCATGCAAAAAGAACTGGTGCAAGGTGTTATGGAGGTGCTAAAATTCCTTTATTTCTCCCTGAAAATGCACGCCTGGTGCCGTCTGTCCAAATGCCATCGAGAATCTGGACCCAAACATATCATACAATAAAGGACAATTTGGGACAACACAGGAGAAGGATTCATAGACTTGAGGACCAGGAGGGACTATTATCATCTAGTCTGACTTCCTGCATAATACAGCTCAGGAAGCTTCAGCTAATAATTTCTGCATCAAGACCATAAGTTCTGTTTGAGTTATAGCACCAATTTTCAAGAGACATCCAGTCTTGATTTAGAGAGGATAAACTTTGGGTTCTTTTTATCTGTCTTCCAATGTCTGAGCCTTGAGGGTGCACTCACATCTGGTTTTGAGCTCTCTGAAAACCTAAAGGCTCGATACTGACTTATCAAAAAATAAATTAAATTAAAGCTGAATTTTTCACAGTGCTTTTTCTTCCACATCCATGACTTGGGGCTTTAAACAGTATACCCCGAAATTTGAAGCTTCTGATAAGAGCTCAACTTCTGACAAAACACCTATCTCCTTCCCTGAGATAAACTGGATTAGTGGTTTCAGAAGGCAACCCCTTTTCTGAAGATTTGCACCCAAGAGGAGGTGACCTGGCAGGCAGCCCTGGCACCCTCAAACAGCAGAGCTTCGATGGCGAGATGCAGCTCTCACATCCCGCCTGAGATCTGGCTGGCTTTTGATCCAAAGCACCCAGAGCCACTGATTAAAAAGGCATAAAAGGGTCTGAATAAAAGGAAGGTTAATAGATGCTGATGTGGGAGTAACCAGGGCTGTCAGGGAGCGATTAAGCTGCCGGATAATCTTCCACCTGGAGCTGTCAGGCCGGTGTCTAATGTTTCATTCAAAGAAGGAGCTCTGCATTCCTGATGAGTAAATGACAGAGAAGTTTCAATTAGAGCTGCTCTGTGACTCAAATCCTGACATAACCTGATGGTTTACTTTCAGTTCTCCCGCTGTTCTCCGGGGGATGCCGACCCGTTAATGACACCTTTTAGGATGGAGGGGGGATGGCTGCCGTTGATTAGCAGGTAGCCAGCAGTGGGGAGGCAGGGCGCACCTTTCCCGAGCTGGGAATTGCCTTTATTACAGACATTTGGATGGGGCAGAAAGGAGCTCCAAGCTGGTAATTTGAGGGTGCTGGTTCTGTTATTACAGCCTTGCCCAGGGAGGCAGGAGTGAATTCCTGCAATGCTGTTAATGCTCCGCCAGCCTGGCCACACACCAGGGCAGGAGGGCTCAACCTGCAGAAAGGTCCCCTTCACTCTTCCATGTAATTCAAAAACAACACAAAATAATTTGCAAACCTTCCTTGCATTAGAGCAGAGTTCCCCAGGTGAGGGCAGGAAGGTAAGAAAAACTATTCAGCTCGACACAAAGCATTTTGCTTGATTGGTATTTCTTGTCTTGAATTTAGCATGAATTAATAAGTGGTTGGGTACTGTGGAAACAAAATAGCAGCTTTCATTTTGGGTCAAACAGAATGTTTCAGTTGATTGAAGGTGAGTATTTGCTGCTTTTCTCTCATTATGGTGGAAAAATATTTCAGGTCAACACAGAACAGCTCTTGTTTTGTTTTCCAAATGAACTGAAAAACCCATTACGCTCACAGCTGCACCTGCAATATCTCGGCTACTCTGCTCCTGAGGCCCCCTATGGAGCTGTCAGCAAAACACAAGACAGATTAAACCATACTTTTTCTTATGTGTTGCTTGCATTTGAGAGAGGGAAGTGAGCCACACCTCGCAAACCTGAACCTCCCTTTGGATCCCACCATACTCTGACCCTTATCTCTAGGCAGGGTTCAAGTGAAGCTCAGGAATTTGACCCTCATTTTTTAGTGTACAATAATATTTGAGGGAATGTGGCTCCCCCTGTTACTGCAGGTCATGGTAAAAACAACCAGCCCAGGTGAATCCCCAGGGAATTTCTGTTCCCAGCTCTGTCTGCCCTTCGGTCCCTGCTCTTGGCTGTGCTCCAGCTCCCCGTGGATCACCAAGCTGTGCCCTGGCATGACTGGCTGTCAAACCCCACCAGGACACAATGCAGGGACTGGGTTTTCATGCTGGGATGCGTGGGGTTTTCTTTCATGAACTTGGAGGGATGGATTTGTTAGGAACTGCAGATTATGAAAAGACTGGGTGCTACCAGAGTGGCTGGATTTGAAGAAAACAGTGACTTAGGAGGGTTTGTATGGCAGGAGCATTGGCATGCCCCTGCAATCTGTGCATGGCATGGGGTGGGGGCAGCTTTCCCGTGGGGCGTGTTTGTTCTGTCAGAGAGTGGCTACAGGGGCAAAAAGGTGATTTAATAAAGTAACTCCATGCAAGTAACCCACCGTGTCAGAGAAAATGACATGTTTCACAGGTATCCACTCCCTTTGCATTTCAGTGACTCTCCCCGCTCTCCCTTGTGTGCATTTGGAATACTTCAAGCTGCAAAGGAAACACAGAGCTCCTTGCTTTTTGCAGCAATGTGCACCCTGCAAAAAACCTGCAGGAACCCTCAGTTTCTCATGCTAACGGGTAACAACATTCTCCTGCACCGCTGTGCAGCAGAGCTGCCGTTGCACCCCGCGCTGCTCTGCCTTGTGCCATCTCCTGGTTAATCCCTCTCGCACTGCCCCGGGGGCTGCAGCGCAGGCAGTGACTGATGGTCTTGTGAACTCACTGCCAGCTAGGCGAAAATCATTTCCCCACTCCGTTAAACCTGAGAAAAATGATTCTCAAGCTGGTTTTTGCTTCTCAGGGAGCAGTCCAGTGTGTATCCACCACGTTTCCATTCACCTCAGTGCAATGGGAAAGCGGGTGGGAAACACTGCTGGGTGTGAATCTGTGGAAGGTCCAACTTAGAAGGTGGACATGAGTGCAATTTGCTTTTCCTTTGGACTGTGAAAGCCCAGCCTGGCTGGGAACAGCCTGATTATCTCTCTCTCCCCCTCTCTTTTCAGCACTCCTTGGCTCATGCCCATCACCAGTCCCTGTGTGCAATAAATCTCACTGAAGAAGAGTCAGTTCTGTCTGAGCTTTGCTTGCTTTCCCATTTGTGTTCTGCAAAGGGACAGAAGTGAGGTGGCACCTCTGAGCTCGCTCTAGACCTCAGGAAATGTTGCAAGAAGGAGCAGGATTTTCTGACTCACTCTTTCCTCTTCACTGGGCTCTGGAGCCTCCAGCGTGGATTTATTGCCTTGTTCTCTCTGCTGTCCATTGGGTCTCATGTTAATGAGCACTCAGAGGGTCGTTTGGCATTACGTGGCTGTGCAAAGGGGCACAACCTCAGTCTGAGGTTTAACAGCAGAGCCCCACTGCTGCAAGTCTTGTCCCTACCACAACTTTGACTCTGTGGATAGCACTTAGCATGTAAAACCCAGTTAGGAAAGTGGATCTGTTTTTCCTAGCTTGTAATGATGCCATGTATCTGGGAACAAAACTGTTCTGAGTTTCCAAGTTGTCAGAAGGGACTCATCAGGGAAAAGTAAAATTTGGAGCAAGTGTGCTGTGGACTTTGATTGGTACCTCCCAAGCCTAACTAATAGAAGGGACACAGCCAGGGACAGGGATTTCCATTTGCTCAACTCATCCAGAGCACAGAAGGAGGGAAGAAGAGGCCCAGGGTTTGGCTGATATCTATATTTTCGTTTTGTCTACATAGGCATTTGAATGATGATAAATATCAAATAATTCCTGTGATAAATTTCTGAGTTCTGGTATTTTTAGAAAGCTATTTGTAGAAGCAGAGACAGAGCTGAGAACGTCTTTCCAACAGGCTCCTGGAGACTAAAACCTCTCACATGTTTTGGAAGGCAGCAGTAGAAAGTGGTTTGTAAGTTTTATTCCTTTTCCTCCTTCTCATGTCTGCTCATGTTACCTTCATCTTGACCCTCAGAAGGTCTGCCATATTTTCAGTTTCTTGTGCCATTCTGTCTAAGGGACACAAGTTCAAATCCAGACCCACTGATGGAAAAGGCTTGTGCATCTACCACGAGTACACTGGGGTGTTTGGTTTCCCACTGTGACTTTTCCCAAGGAATGCTTCCCTTCTGGAATGAATGTGCTTCCATCATTCCCTCACATCAGACATCAAATGAGCTCTGCTGTCCTCACAGTGGCAATGCTCTTAGAAACAGCCTGGGATGAAAGGTCTTGTCCCTGGATATGAGGTGCTGCTGTTTCTTCCCCTTTTCAGCTCCCCCAGGTCATGCACTGCCTGTAACCACTGATGGCTTCAATCCTTGGGATGTGCTTATAATTTTTGGGAGTGGGAGAGGCACTCAAGGGAGCTCCAGAATGGAACTCACACAATTATTTTGGTTGGAAGGGACCTTAAAGATCATCTCATTCCAAACTCCCTGCCACGGGCAAGGACACCTTCCACCATCCCAGGCTGCTCCAAGCCCTGTCCAACTTGGCCTTGGGCCCTTCCAGAGATCCAGGGGCAGTCCCAGCTTCTCTGGGCACCCTGTGCCAGGGCCTTCCCACCCTCACAGAGAAGAGTTTTTTCCTAACATCCAATCTAAACCTACTCTCTTTCAGTTCAAAGCCATTTCTCCTTTTCCTGTAACTTTAGGCCCTTGCAAATTGTCTCTCTCCATCTTTCCTGCAGGCTCCCTTCAGGTGCTATAATGTCACAATTAAGTCACTCTGAAGCCTTCACTTCTTCAGGCTGACCAATGTCAATCCTCCCAGCTTTTCCTCACAGGAGAATTGTCCCATCCCCCTGCTCATCTTGGTGACATCCCCTGCACTTTCTCTCCAGGCTGATGTCCCAGGTGTGCCTGCCCCTGCGTCTGTGATGGTTGTGTTACACCTGGAGGGCAGCAGCAGATTAGACAGAAGGAGGCTTTCTTGCATCTGGTTGTTTTGTCCTGACCTGTCCTCTCCCTTTTTGACTGTCTCAGCAGAGGAAAGGCAGGATTTGTAGTGGCTTCCCATGGTTTCCAACACCTGCCTGTGCAGGGGAGGTTTTGCTGCTGTGTGTGCACCACCCACCTCATCCATTGAACCGAAGCTGTTCCTCAGGCTCTGAGTGGTGAATTGCTACCCAGACAGGCTCTTCCCAGGAATATCCCAACATGAAAAGATTATGTAATATATGAATATCTATTTCTAAGGAAATTCCTAGGTGATGAGTATAGATTGTTTTTTCCCTGAATAGGCTATGGCAGAGCAAGTGTTAAAGTGAGACTTTGCAGACTCCAGCTTGAGGACTTTAGTGCTTGTAACAGGTCTTGGCTTGGACAGAATTAAGTTTTAACTGTAGAGTGAAGAGTTCAGGGGATTCATAGGTGGCTGCTAAATTCACAGGCAACATCAGTCTCAAAAAAAACCCCTGAGATAAAGGAGGGTGAGACTGGAGTGGTACCAGGGCCAGCACACAGGGCTGGGTGCACACTTG
Organism: Hypocryptadius cinnamomeus; assembly: GCA_013400635.1. Lineage (NCBI taxonomy): Eukaryota > Metazoa > Chordata > Aves > Passeriformes > Zosteropidae > Hypocryptadius > Hypocryptadius cinnamomeus. Next base: position 204,277 of record VYZP01002570.1, on the reverse strand, counting down.
GTCTCAACCTCCCTGACTCTCCCTGCATCCCTGACAAAGACAATTCTGAGAGCAGACGTGACAAAAATCAAGGTTAGAGAGAGAAAACAAGAGGCCAAAGTGGAAGTGCCATCCTTCTGTCCTCATGTCTCATCTTCTCCACCAGCATGTCCTGGGGGAAAAGCAGGGCATGTGCACAGTCATCTGTGAGCAGGGAGGGCTGGAGGGGATGTCCCCTGAGGGGGTCACTGAAGGAAATATCTCTGGGCAGGCTCTTGGGCCACCTCCCCTGAGCCAGTGTCATCGCTCACACTGCTGAGCCTCCCCTCACCTCAGCCTGCTGGCATTTATTTAGGGCTTTGTTTTGTTTTATTTTAGACTGGTGGCAAGAGGAGACTGTCGTACAGATGACTCTGGAGCAGAGTCAGTGTGCATAAAAACCCAGGGAGATGGGAGGCATTTGTCTCTTTAATGTTACCTTGACTCTTTCTGGAGCTATCTGTCTGCTGCCACGGTGTAGGTCCACAAGATGATGAGGCAGATAAAATGGCATGATGAGCTTGTGCTAGAAGACAACCTATCAACAGACCTGTTGATGTATTGCACTTCTCAACTCAGGTGGATTTAGGGGTGAGGGGAGGATAAATTTTCCCCTAACTTTTTTTGCTGCTTTTAGCTCTCCACGAACCATGACTTTCATTTCCCATCAGCTTTGAATTACTCAATCTGGGACTGAGCTGGAAAGTAATTTCAAGAGACAAAAAAAAAGAAGAGGTGGGCAGAACCCCATTTTTTTTATTTAATTCTGACTGTGAATGGCTTAAATTCTGCCCTTTATCAGGGGTTGCATCAAAAACAGGCTGATGGAGGTGCTCTATGGGAAGATGATGGATTTGCCTGGATGGTCAAGGAATTGTGGACTAGTCCTGCAAGGAAATTAGAGGGACAAAAAAAACCAATTCAGCAGAGGTATAATCAGTATTACCTTCATGATAAAGGCTTTGGTAAGTCCAACCATGTAACAAAAGATGAATAGTACACTGATTTTTGTCTATAACTGTAGCGGGACCAGGGATCTTTTCCAACCATTTTTAACAAAAGCTGCAAGGACTATAAACCTTTAAACTAAGAGGGTTAAGGAATGGTTTTGTTCCTCCCACAAATTCAGGCTTTGTCTCTCTCCTTCACCCTGAAATAGTGCTTAAGGACAGAAGCAAACCCACTGCTTCACTTGGAAGAAACAAATGGCTCTACATCTACTGTGCTCCCTCTAATGGATTTAAACCTCCTCTGAACTGCAATCCAGGCCCTCTGGGCTGGCTCTCACACCTCCCCAGCCATCCCTCACCCCACTGGAACCAGTGTCCTGTCAAGCAGGGAGCTGGGACTCACACAAACATCACTTTCCTTCTCAATGGAGCTTTTTACTTTTGCTTTCATTCTCAGAGGAGCTTTTTCTGCACAAACAGACACAAAATTCTGTGTTGTTTTTCTGACACTGCACAAACCTGGGTCACATAGGACAGCTGAGTAATGGAGAGATCTTCAGCCATGATGAGCATAAAATCAGAGAATCCCAGAATGGCTGGGATTGGAAGGAGTGTTAAAGATCTCCTCTTTCCACACCCCTGCCATGGCAGGGACACCTTCCACTATCCCAGGTTCCTCCAAGCCCTGTCTAGCCTGGTCTTGGACACTCCCAGGGATCATGGGACAGCCACAGCTTCTCTGGGCAGCCTGTGTCAGGGCCTCAGCACCCTCACAGAGAAGAATTTCTTCTTCATACCCAATTTAAACCCTTCCTTCTGTCAGCTTGAAGCAGTTTCCCCTTGTCCTGTCACTCCATGCCCTCTCCAACTCTCTTGCAGCCCATTTAGGCATTGGAAATGCAACAAGGCAGAGCAGTAGATAAATCAGGAACGAAGGAGAAGGTGAGAGAAGATTTACCCTATTCTCTTTCAGTGTTTGCTTTCCACTCTTTGAAGGAGATTTCCCTATTTCTGGATTGCTTACTAAACAAAACAAACAATCCACCAAATGTATGACCACCTGGTTTTCCAGCCTGAGGATGTCACTGCAGTGACAGCACTACCTGGTGGCTCTGTGCTGGTGGCACAGTGAATCCTGGCTTCAAGTAGTGGCTCTTGTCAAAAATGTAGAGGGGCACTAGAAATTAATGTCACCCATCGTGTTGACAGTGGTTGCAGTGCACATTAGGGAGTGTTGTCAGTGTTTAGTGGCTCATAGTTTGCTCAGTGAAATTGCTGTTGAAGGTGCTTTGCCTACTCCTGTCCTGCCCATTGCTCTCCTTTTCCCCACTTAGTAGAGAAAAGATAAAATTCACGTTAATTAAAAGCTAATTGATGACAAGATGACAATAAACAGCCCCGTGCTCCTAAGTAACAACAGGCTCCTAAATACCACCAAGCCAATTTTAAAAAGGCAGTGTCAATATTCTAGTGCCTGAAAACTGTTCTCACTAATTGAGGAAAATGGTTAGAAGGTGCAGTTGGGTTTTTGTCTGGGTGTGAGATGTGCACAGGGCAGAGCCAGGAGGGGACAGCTTGGTAGGGTGAGATTTGCAGCTCCTGCTGCTGCTGCCAGGCAAGGCGGGATGTGGCAGGGAGCAGAGCTGCTGCTCCCCATCCCACAAGGGATATTCCCTTGTAAACACCGTCCTGAACATGCCAGTGAGCAGCAGGAGCCAGCCAGGCTGTTGTGGGCTCTGGCACAGGTGCTGTGGGCAGCAAACCAGCCCATTGCTGCTGCCCTGGCAGTGCCCTGCTTGCCCAAGCGTGCAGCTGGCTCTGCCTCGGGCATGGCTGGAACCACAGCCACACTCACCTCACCCAGAGCAGCTTTGTTCAGGCTCTCCCTGAGCCTGGCACAGTGTCCTGAGGGGAGGCCAGAACTGCTTGTGCTGCTCGCTGGCTTTCACATCCCTCCTGTCCTGTGCCAGGCCAGGCAGGGCGACAGTGGCACCACAGGCTGGGACCAGTGCACCCTGCTCTGGGACTGCAGGGCAGGCACTGTCCCATTGTCCCCTTGCAAATGTTCCCTAAGGCCAGGACCTGCAGCTGGGTTCAGATCATTTTATCTCAGTGGAATCTGCAGATCTGTAATCTGTGATCTCCTGGCTCAGCTGAGAGCAGCACTGCGGTATTCACACACCCTCAGAACAGAGAGAAGCTGTGAGAGAAGCAGAGAAAAGAATGATCAAAACAATTCTTATCTCATTTGCTGCTCCTGTGTTTGTGCTCACGTGGAATGTGTTCTGGAGATTGTTTACCCAAGGTGATCGCTTGATTGGATTCTGGTGATGGTGTTTTGGATTCATTGACCAATTGGATCCACGTGTGTGTGTCAGGACTCTCGGGCAGAGTCACGGGTTTTCTAGTTAGTTAGTAGTAAGTATGATATAGTATAGTATGGTATCGTATCTCTCTTTAATATAAGTTGTAATGTAATATAATATAATTTTAATAAAGTGAGTGTTCAGCATTCCAAAGCCTTGGAGTCAGATGCCAATCATTCCCAGGTGTTGGGGGTCCTGTTGTACAGCAGGCTCCTCGCCGTGCTCCTGTGGGAGCTCTGGGAGCTTCTTGCTGGAAATCCACGCCTGGCATCCAGACCTGCTCAGTGGAGCAGCCCCAACATCACTTCTTTGTAACAAAGATCCATCTCACAAGGGTGATTCCTTTGAAAGACTGAGACAATTAAGTTGAAGATTAATTAATTCTGCTCTTCTTCATGATTTATTTTCTGTTTAGTTTTTATTTGTTCTGTGAATCAACAGTGCTGCATCTTATCAGGGGAAATGTGCTCTGACACAAGCAAGGCTTCCAAACTTTCCTCTTTGTTTCCAGGACCCTGTGGGTTGTATTAGGATCTGGGATGGATTGCAGAGTGAGGTGCTTCAGCTTGGCTGGTCCCACTCCTTACCGTGGCTTGTGCAAATTCTTACACAGCTTTGGGATCCAGCAGTGCCTAAATGTCAGAGTTTTTTATAAATGTTCCTCTTACCCAGGTGTGAAAGTGACTTCAGAATTATTCCCTGAGGGGTTTGGTCACTGTCCGACAGATGGAAAAATAACTGCTCAACTGGAAGCTGGGCAGCACACATGGGACCCTCTGACAGTGCTCCAGTCTAATCCTGGGGAAGACTGACCCTTCCTTCCCAATGAAGACAAACCAATCACACCCTGCTTGTGGAAACCACTGGCTGTTGCTGGATTTGGTGTTTGCAGTGGCTGAGGGATGGCCAAGACCCGGGAGTTGCTGCTGCCATCCCACAGCAAGCCAGCAGGGCAGGGGTGGGCAGCAAAGCCCTTCCAAAAGCCAGGTTTAGCACCTATTTATGAAATCTGGTGGCAAATAAAAGTGTTTTTCTGGAGCTTCCCTGTTCCATTGAGGATTTTTGATAGGTCTGTGTCCATGTCCAGCATTCCCAGGGATGCTGTGTGAAGAGAAGCAGCCAGGTGAGGCTGCCTTTTGCTGCTGACATCCAGACTTCCTTGCATTTATCCTCTTCAGCAAACAGCAATAAACTTTGCTATTAACTTCTTGTGTTATCAAAATAATTCAAGGAGAAGCAGTCACTGACCTGTTCCATAAACTCTAAATGGTCCTGAAGACCACAAAAATGGACAACTTGTTAGAAACGCTAGAGAGAAGCGCTGCATGCTCTGTTGAGTTTTTCATTAGGATTTTTCTCCCCTGTCTCTATGTTTTTCACACACACAGGACTATGCATTTGAATGCATTATAAGGAGAAGAGCTACAATAATGATAAAATTTTTTTTTTTTTTTGTAAATCGTCACCCAAAAAATATGATGGGACATAAGCAAATTGTCAAAATTAGAAGGAAACATCCCATTTTGGATCCTGTGTTTTCATGTCTCTTGTGGTGGAAATGTGAAAATGCAAAGTGAGCCTGGGCTGCAATCTAAATTTCATAGTTGACAGAAATAAACCATGTGGTGAGGGTGCCACATGAACTGAACATAAACATGAATTAAACCCTGCAACTGTGAAGGAGCAAGGGCTGTTGCAAAAGTACTACTAAAAATGTAAATTTGAAACCGAAAAGAATGGATGGAAAGAAGATTTAATTGCCTCAATAAAGGGGTTACATGAAAATTATGGGTGTCAGAGAAGATGAAATATACCTCAGAAATCAGAATAGACTGCTAATGTGTGATGGATGAATGGCAGGAACCTGACAGAAGGCCATTAGGCAGGTGCAATTACACAGAAATTGTGGATAAGTGGTTAAAAAAGGTAAGTGGAAGGCAGGTGCTCTTGCTGGGTGCAGCAGGGTCTTTGCATCATGCTGTGACCTTGGGCTGAGTATCATTTTGTGCATCTCTGCTTGGAGTGCCACCCTTGGGGCCTTGTACTGCTGGACAGGGCTGGGAGCAGCCTGGGATGGTGGAAGGTGTCCCTGCCCATGGCAGGGGGTGGCACTGGATGATTTTTAAGGTCTCTTCCAATCCAAACCATTCAGTGATTCTAGGTTTATACTGGCTGTGACACTCCTCTCTAATCCACCCTTTTCTGTTTGTATCTTCTCTTCAGTTTTGGGGAAATCCTTTAATCTTTCCCAACTCCTTTTCCCCACAATTTATGCCAGTCCCGACTGCAGCCTGGGCTGTCAGCACCACACCCAAGTCACTCTGCCTGTGGCTTTCTTGCATCCTTCACCCACCTTTTAAAGCCCTTCAAAAGAACTGCAGGAAGCCATAATTTGGGAAGTTTTCAGAGCTGCTTGCAGCTATTTTTGCCTGCTGCCATGCCTGACAACTTGAACTGATGGGATTATTCATTGGAAACAAAGCATATGAGGAGTACAGCTATTGATTGTTATTAATGATTTATCTATTGTTTATATTGCTGTACCCCTAATGAGTCCTTCCAGGCTGGGGCTCCACAGGGTTAAGCTTTGCACACAACAGCAATAAAACAATGTTTAGTTAAGGATATAAACCAGGCAGGTGTGGGGCAGGACAGGTAGGGGAACCATCATGTTTGGTGTAGTAAGTGACTGTCACAGTGCAACCTGCTCTGCAAATGTTTTGTAGGCGTTTGTCACAGGTAAATCTTAATGAGATATTTGGAGGTGGACAACATTTTCATTCCTCCCCTGGTCTGCATGGTAATACCTAAAAAAAAAAAGAAAAGAAAAACCTGTTAGGAAATATAATTGATGGGCAATAAATGCTGGCGTTATTATCAGAGCAGGACGTGGGCTCGGTGAATTTTACCTGTCTGCAAGCAGGTTTTCTTTGGGGCTGTTCAACTGCTCATCTCTCACAACTGCCTGGTAATTCTGAAGTCCATCTGTGCTCTCTCACACGCAGTTTAGCCCACGGCCTGACTTGCAAAATCACACTTATGCACATTAACAGTTGGTTGTTCAACCTGTGGGGGAGGATTCCAGCACTGCCTGGTGCTGCTGCTGTTCCCTGGGCTGCACACCCAGTCCTGTCCTGTCTGCTTATGAATAACTCAGCCAGGACTGAGCGTCACAGCTCTGCTGAAATTAATGAAGTGAACTTCTGAAGATGACAGGCAGGATCCTTATTGGGAGTACTCTCAATTCAATGAAAATAACTCAGCTTTGTTGAATTGTAAAAAAAAAGAAAGGCCCAACTTCTCCCTGGAAGATTAGCATGTGCCCATAGGGGTAACTGAGCCCAGGCCAGGGGCTGAAGCAGACCCCAAAATAATAAAAATTACGTGACAATGTCAGGAAATTTGGGAAGCAGACTCTGAACTTACAAAAGTTAAAGGACAATTACAGTAAACTGACAAATTTCATTTAAGTAATATTAAGGAGTAGCTTCTCTGGTGCCTCATTAGCTCTGCCCAGGTGATCAGCTTATTTGTTTCACAGGTGCTTTTCCAGCAGCTCCATATAAAAAGTTCCATTTTCAATTAATATGAAACAACAATATATTAGCTGCACAACAAAGCCTTCCACCTCTTTCTGCCTGTTCAGTGTCTGCACTGAGCTCCCTCTCTGGGAACATCCATATGACAATTACTGCATCACCCCCAGCTTTGCTGTTTTCTTTCAGGCCCAGAGATTTCAGTGCCTTGGCAGAGCCTTTAGTAAAGACATTTTTATTTACATGGCCATTATGTTTCTGTCTTCTATCAGGCTTCCATCTGGCTGGGCAGTCATGAAAACATTAATCACTGGGGTGTCTGGACACCCACTCCAGAATGGGAAATTCAGAAGTTCACTGCAAGATTTTACATCAGATTTCACAGCTTTTAAGGGATATTGATTTTACTCAAAGAAGAGAGGGAATGCTTGGAGTGTTTTAATGACTTCACCTTTCTGGGTTTTGTACCTGTGTTCCAAAGCTGGGCGCTTTGGCCATTTCAAATGGGTTTTTAGTTATATCCTAAGCATGCTTATCCTGAAAATGCTTAAGCATGAGTTTAACACATGGAATTTAATAGGTTTCAACAAGAAAAAAAAGATTTTCAGTTAAAAAAAGAATCTCCATTGGATTGTGAACTTCCACAGGCTGAATACTTTCAGAATTAGGACCTGTGTGCTGGAACTTCCAGCTACCAAGTAGCTTAATATCACCATAAATTCTCTGCCTTCTTTAGCCCTTGAATTCATGGATTTACAGGTTAGCTTTAGGCTTTTGTAGTGTGTTTTTGCCTTGGTAAATGTGCAATTGCTAAATTGTAGCTATTACTGAAAGCAATATAACATCACTGAAAAGACATCATACACCAGAGCTGTGTGTATTTAACAAATATCCAAAGGCCATCAAGAAATAATTTTGACCATGTCCCTGAACATTGAATTTTGCCTGAGAGTAAAGACAGAAATGAAACATAATCCTGTAGCATCTGTTCTGCAGCCATCCAGCAGCAGACAAAGAGGCTTTTAAAAAAATAAAAATACAAATAAAACAAAGCCTGAGATGGCTGAAAGCAAAGCAGAGCGTGAGGGTGAGGTGGAGTTGTCTTGGCTGACTGCTGAGGCTGGGAAGGATCTGAAAGAAAACATTGAAACTGTAGACCAAAGGAGGGGTTTTTACTGTTTTGAACTGCTTTGGAAATCTAACAGTGCTGATGGGAAGGAGAGTGTGAGAATACCTCCCAGGAGATGAGGTGTGAAGGCTCAGAGATGTAACTTTTGAGCTGCAGAAATCCTTTTGCTGGGGAAACAGAAAATAAATGAGAAAGTACATTTATGGAAGGGTCTAATGTGGATTCTATGTATAAAGAAGAAAACCCACAAGTCATACTAAAGGAAAAGAAAAATCAGAGTCAAAGTCCCTAAGCCATCTTCTAATTCTTGGAGGCAAAGGTGAGTTGTGTGGGTCATTCTCCAGAAGAGAATTTAGTTATTTTAGTAAGAGCTTTGATAAAAGAATCTGATTTATGTAGAAACTCTCAGTTTTCATTGAAAAATATGAGCCTCACCTCAGAATCAAATTCAACACCCATGCACACAGGCCAGTGCTCCTGCAGGACCAGAACTGGCTTCAAAAACCCAACAAAAGGTAAATAAAAATAGCCACAGGAAAAAAAACCAAAGTTCTACAAAATTGCTTTATCACCTCATTGTCTCAAGCTCAGAAAAGTATTAAAAAGTCCCAGAGAGTTGAATATGCTCTGTGTGAACTCTGTGTTTGAGGGTACCCTGAGGACTTCCAGATCAGCCCAGCAGTTTTGCCTCACACCCAGACCCCCCAAATCACTTTCTAACCCCAGTGTCTCCCCAGCATCAAACCTTCTTCTTGACTTGGATGTTGCCACACAGGATCCCCAAAAGGGTTGGAATGGTTTGATATCCATGATATCTTCCTTTGCTTCCTAAATACACATTTGTTCAACATTTCCCTTTAAACAAGAGCAAAGTCTCCTTAATAATTCAGCATCAGGAGAGTTATGAGTTCATTAAGAGGTGCTGTGTGGATTAAGTGATGTATAAGGGCTGGAGTTATAGGACAAGAGTAAAACAACCCAGTGTATTACTATAATTGGAGTTATAGGGTTTATAGTAAAGGAACACCAAAAGGTAATTTCCATTTTGGCTAAATCCTCCCTTACTCCCTCTGGCCACAAATTACCATATTTCTTCTCTGAAACAGACCTTCCCTATGTTTTCAAGCTCCTGTAAATTCCGTGTCATTATAGTAATCTCAAATCCTCGAACAGACCACTGAAATTCTCTTTTATTTTTGTTTACACAAGGTCATTTGTGAGCTGAGAGCCTGATCTTGGCTTCAGTTCAGCTGATCAGTAGGGAGAGAAAGACTTTTAGGTTAGAAAGACAAATAAATATTTGAAAGTGATTAAGCTGAAGGAAGGTTCAAGTGTATAATGTTCCGGGGCTGATTGAGATACATGAAGTCAACAGCAAAGAGAAAGTGAACACAGCAAAGAGAAAGTGAACACAGCCATCTCTTGGTCTGAGCTGTGAGATCCTGCTCTGAGGGGCTCTCCCAGGCTGGGAAGAAGGTAAATTTAAACTTACATAGTTTGTTTAAGCTGGCACAACTGTACTGAGCGAAGGCAGGTGGGGTAAATCTGCAGCACACCAGTGAGATCTGCCACTGATCTTTATGTTTTGTTGTTCCTTTTTGTTATCCTGAATACAGTCTATATGTGCAAAGTGTGACAGCTGGTCCCGAGACAAAAGAATAACTTAAGTTGGAGGAAGATCTCGTGTTTAATGTGAGATAGATACACGTTTCAGCACTTAAACTGAGCTTCCAGGCAAGGTGCGAGGAGGATAACTGCATCTGCAGCTGCCTTTGGTGAAAATAATGAGTGTGCAAACAGCACATGAGGTTCAGTTTGCAGTCTAGGAAATAGGTCAGCATGATCTATCTCTGTGGCCTGTGCTCTGTGATGGTTCTGCAGCGAGTGGAAGGTTTCCAAATACGTGACATATTGGCTTTTCTGCCTTTTAATGGATGCTCCATGTTCCATAATAATCGTGACATATGCAGCCCGTGTTCCTGCCGCTGCGCATTGCCCTTTGAGGGGAGGCAGAACACCTCAGCCACTTCCCCTCTTTTTCCTGAGCAATCCCTTAACAGGGCTACAATCATCCCGAAATGCATTCAGTAAATCAACTCTGATTGCACAGTTAAAGAGCACTACTACCTATTGGTCATTTAAATCATCTTCAAGGGTTTCGTTGATGAAGACTTTCCGAAAAGAAAGCGGTAACAAGGAAGATCTATTGAATTTGGAGTCGGAACTTAAATCAGATCCAGCATTTCACAGGGAAAGGAAAACAGACGAGTCAAGTGAGATAAAGGGCTGTTTATCCACGGGGAGACGTGATGTGTATGAGAAGATCCGCCTAACAAAAGGGTGAGCTGTTCAAAATGCCCCCTTAAAGAAGATACAATTAGTGCTTAATTGCCGCTTTCTGCAGCTCACAGCTCCCCCCTGTCAGCTAATAAACACGTGTGCCGAGTCAGCCCGATTGGTACCTGGCTCACCTTGGCCATTAAACAGCTCTTTGCTAACGCTGCTGTTCCTGGACCGCACATCCCTGCGTGGGAGCAGGGATGGAGGGTTTGTTCTGCACAGCCTGCACAGGATCGCATGGAATGTCTTCCTCCTAAATTAATCCCAACAATTAATTTACAAATAAGTTGATAAAAAGCTAATGGATGCTGAATGAACCACGGGAGGGCTTGTGATGTGTTCCCTGAACCGCAGGAACAGGGTGGAGAATTGTAAGGAAAAATAAAATCGATGGAGCCCAAAAAGTTAAAGGAAGGTGCAAATGTCACTTGACAGCAAATGCAGAGCAAATTAATTCATCAATGTGTAATGCTGCACCGTGTGTTTGAGGCTGTTGCATGTTAGGGAGGAGCTGCAATGAGGAATCAAGCTCTCCAAGCTGTGCCTGTGCTGGTAAATTAAATATTCCCAGTATCACTGTCTGTCCAGCTCCCTCCTCCTGCAGTGCAGGCTGCTGTTTGCAGGGTGCATGTTGAAATAGCTCTAGCATGTTAAATCATGAATCTTCCTTGAGAATTGTCTAGAAACAGGTTTCTTACCCTGGCTCAAATTTGGGGGATTGTTGCAAAAAATTTTAGCCAGCAGGTACCTGCCATGAGTACTTGGGGAGGGAGGAGAGGGGACAGAAGTGACCCTGGGCTGAGCTGTGCTGGAAGGCTGGCTGGGACCTGGACCATGCTGGAGGGCTGGCTGGGAGCTGAACCATCCTGGAGGACTGCCTGGGACCTGGAAGCAGCATGTTTGTGACCACTGAGGCCTGATAAATTCCCAGTGTCTCCAGGCTCAGACATGCTGTGTCACACTGTTCTGACCTGCCTCTGAAGCTGTCTCTTTCTGAAGTGCCAAGTCCCAGCCTTGTGCTTGCAGAATCCCTTTCTGGAGTAGGGTTTTTCCCTTTTCCTGCCCCAGATCAGTTTCTCTTTCCCTGTTCCATGCACAACACCCCCTGTTTCTCTCCTGTCATGGGATGTTCCTGGGGAGCAATGCTGAGGCCATTGTGCACATTCCTGAGGGCATGGCTTTGGTGCTGGCCCAAATGATCCATTGGCCTCATCCACTTGGAATTGTGCAGGCTTTGGGGCAATTTTGCTTTGCTCCAAGTAACTTCCCTCTTGCTCTGCACATACAAGACATACACACATTCCCCATACTCTTACACACAGGCTGCAGGCTGTCCATCAGTTACATGCTGACATTTCCATAGGATTATCCTTAAACCTAACCCAGCAGGGTGCTCCAGGTGTGGTGTTTCTGTCAGGGCCATGTCCACAGGAGTGTGTGCTGGGCTGTTTTCATTTGCCAGCACACTGGCTGGAGCTGCAGCAGGACAGGAGCACACACAGGTCCCCCACGTGTGTCAGTTCAACACTTACAAATTGATGCCCATCACACTTCATCAAACATGTTTTTACAGGCCCCAGGAGCTGCTCATTCATCCCACAGCCCAATAACACCTGCAGCACCCAAGGTTCCTTGTAAGCAGTGAAATCCAATCCCCAAAGCCTTGTAGTAGTGATGTGCAGAAAATCACGGCAGCCAGTATTGGAAAAATAGGAATTCAGCTAAAGCAACAGTACCTTGACAACACTTGGCACTGCAAACATCACTTAACTTGACAAACAACCAGTAATAGCTAGAGTGAAAATAAAGGGTTAGGCAGGTAGAGAGATAAAGCATGAAGAACATGCTGAGCAAATAACAGCCTTTTGAGAATCAACATTAGCATAATTACTAAACATAGGTAATTGCTGAAATAGCATTTGCTGGCAGCGTTTCTGTTTCTAAATGCAACACTTTCTCTCTCCAGAACGTAATCTTCTGCTAGGACTAGAAAGTGTGCTTACACTGCTTTTAGCTGGGAGGGAGCTGCTGTGGAAATTGGCTCCATCTGAAAGCCGAGGGCACGGGAGGAACAAAAGCACTTAACACCTTGGAGTCCAACCATCCTTCTAAACAAGGTTGTCATACTCGGGGCTCTCGTGCCTTGTTAGATGTTACACCACCAGCTCAGCCTTTGTCCCAGCACCCTGCTCAATACTTGATAAGATTGGACATTCTCAAATCAATTCCTATTGATTTCTCCCTGCTGAAATAGGATAAGCATGTGACAGACACAATGAGTGTTTAGCACAGCAGAGCAAGCCATTCCAGCACTAGAAAACAACTTGCTTGATAAAAATTATAAGCAACGCCCCCCCTCCCCCAGCAGAGGCAGACACAAAAGCAATATCATGAATAACCAAACATCCTGGCTACAATCAAAAGTATTATCTGGTTCTGCTTAGAAAAGCATTTGGACACAGTTTTGCTGGAAGGGAAGGTGGAAATTAAAAAAAGAAAAAAGAAAAGAAAAAGAAAATAAACACCCCAGCAACAGATGAGGTTACATCTGTGAAGGTTATAGGGCTGATCTGCAATTATTTATGAGCACTGTATGTGACCTGAGTGCTGAGATGATGCTTTCTGCACCTCTCCCTGGGTGTTGCCTTGCTGGGCAGTGAGGAAGCTGTCAGAGGCACTGGCTGGCCTCTACCTCAGTAAATTACCTAAAGATGCCATGGGGAGGGGAAAAATTACATGTGCACAATTAATTGTGATGATTCCTCTGGAGGACAGGAAGTAGAAAAGAGACTCAGCCTGTGTTTTTTGAAAAGAAGCAAAAAAGTGATTTGAAAGTAATTGCAGAAGGCAAAAATAGGACCAAGACTGGCTCAGAAAGGACAGGACAGCATGGAGACAGCCCCATGAAGAAGGCTGCAGCAGTCAGCCCTTCTAAACCACCAACATGGTGGCAAGACACAGAAAAGTCATGTGTTGAAACTGTGAAAAAAACAGGCTGAAAAGGCATTATTGTATTAAAAAAATGCCATATTCTTGTTGTCACGTCATTAGTTGATATTCACCTCTGGACCACTGATCAGGGCTCCCTTGCCAATCATCTCATCTGGATGAATGGATGGGAATGGGAGTCAGCCTGGCAGGGGCTGTGGATGGTGGGATCCCAAAGCCTGCAGCAAAAGGATGAATTCTCCCTTGCATAGGCAGCCCCATGGCTCTCAGAATTCTGCCCCATGGGCTCCAGGGGAGCCTCTGAGGGGCTTCACCAGCAGCACATGTCTCATGGAGCACAAGTTGCACTCTCCTCAGGGATATCTCAAGCCTTGAAAATTTGCACTTGCACATGCTCTCCTCAGAGGAAACTCAAACACAGGAAGCAGGAGGCCATTTGTGATGCTTACACAAAGAAAGGGATAAAAAATGGCAGACCCTACAAAAATAACCCATAAAAGCCTTCTACTGCCTAACCCTTTGGTGGCATTTAGACAGATGTTTCTTTAGGCAAGAGGATCAGTATTTCGCTGTCATTCATTACGGATTTACCAGTTTTGTATTGATTTTGTTGTGGCCTCCTATGTACTTTAATTGCTGCAATAGAAAAACAAGTTGCTATACATGACATTTCCTTTCTGGGAAGCTGGCAACAGAATTGCATGAACCACTGGTAGATTCACTGATTTCCCTTGTGAGCCAGTAATAAAATGATGACTGAAACAGCTTGTCCTTCTTTCTGTTCCAAAACTGCTATTTTTTCCTTTTTTTTTGAGAACTCTCAGTAGCTGTGGATTTAAAAACAGAAATCTTCCTAATTGCTGGATAATATGGCAGACTTTGCTCTAGTGTTTCACAGTTATTAACTCTGAGGTGTTATTGATTTATTCTGAGGGACAGGCACCTTGGCTTGAGCAGTTGCTCAGGCTGCAGGTGAAGTGCTCCCAGAGGTGGCCAAGGACAATTGGAATAATTGATAAAGAAGTTTCTGGTGCTCTCATTGTTAGAGTGAGTGCAGATCTCAGGAGTGTGGGTTGAACAAGAAGTGCTGCCTTCCTCTGGGATACCAGCCACCAGCTCCAATCCAAAGCTCCTCACCTGGGAGAGTGGCAGCAGCTGCAAACCCATATGGTGTGGGGCAAAAAAATGTCACAGTGTGCTCACAGACTGAGGAGCAGGTAAGTGATTAAGTTACCTCACCTCCTCCTTCTGTTCTCCATAGGCTGGTGTGGGTCCCACTGCATGAATTAATGTGGTAGGAAAGGAAGCACCGAATTCTCCCCTCTTGCAGCTTGGTATGTGCATATTTAGGTCTCATAATGAGAGGTGTTACAAGAAAACTCAGATAGATGAGGGCCTGTGAGGTGATCCATTACAATAATTCCCTGTGTCCATAAATAAATTAAGTTCTGCAGCAACCCCAGGAGGTAAGTCAGTATTACAGATGTTTTTGAGGTGGATAAACTGGAAGATTCCTGGAGATGCAGGTGGTGATGGATTGTCCCAGCACCATGTCAGAAGTAGAACCTGGGCAATCCCTGCTGGGATTTTAGAAGTGTCAAGGCTGCTGAGGAAGAAGAGGATTTGTTAGAGCTGGTCAGTTTGATAAGAAACAATTCTATGTAATTAAGCAAATTAAAATGAGATCTGACAGCTCTGCAGGTGCATCAGGAGGCTTGGAGGAACCTGGTCCAGGGGAAGGTGTCCCTGCCCATGGCAGGGGGTTGGAATGAGATGATCTTTAAGGTTCCTTACAAGCCATTCTGTGATTCCAGGATTTGTACCTGTGTTTTGCAGAGACATGGGATCTACTTCCTAAAAGTGTGCTTGACAGAAGTGACAAAAACCTGCTCAGCCCAGAAAGCAGAGGTGTGCTGAAGGAAAAAACCAAACAAACCAACTTTCTTTGCCTTCTGCTGATGCTGCTTCAGATCTGAGCTGCTGGAAAGCTCCTCAAGGAGTATTTGCAAGCTGCTCTGCATGGCCATTTCAGCACAGCCCAGCTGGTTAATGATAGCAAATCTGGGCTGGTAACAGCTCCTGAAATAAAACCCATCTTGCCAGAAGAAGAAAGTCTAAGAACAGAAAAGTCTGGTTGTATTTTTTTCCATCATTGCCTATGTACTTCTCAGAGCTATGTAAACAAAGCCAACTTGTTGATGAGAAATATGTCAATCAAAGAGCTGCTGAATGTTCTGGAGACAGTTACCACTAGATGTTTTGACTAAATGTCTGGGAGCTCGTGCTCCTGGGAAATTTCCCAATAGATCTGAGGATAAACACACAAGCTCTTGGCATCTCTCCTGCCTGGATGAGAATCTGAGAACTGATAATTATTTACATTTAGCCTGTGCACCTTGTAAAACTTGTGGTGTGTCCTTTAGAAGGCAGCACTGGAGCATTTCACAGCGGTGTTTATTAAGGACAAAGTCACAGTGAATATTTAAATTCTGCCAGACTACTTGTCTACATTTCAAATCATGTCAGAATAAAAATATTACTTGCTGTGTCACATCCGTCTACAGTCATTTTGGTCACAGTTGAAATACAGAGGTAGCAAAAATCAGAGGAGTGAACCTTTTCTGCACCAGGAGGTAACACCACAGGCACTTGGTGAGGCAGCGAGGAGAAATTTGGTATTCAAAGCAACTTTCATAAGTTTTCATTTAAGTCATGTATTTAATGTTCCCCTGCTGCTACAGTTATGTGCTGCTGAATGATCCTTCTTTGGGCATAGCTCTGCTAAATCCTCTGGTTTGGGCTTCAGGGAGGCAAGATGAATTACTGGGAGGTTGGCCTCAAACGGCAAGAAGTAAAGATTCACGAGCAGGCACCTGCAGAAGCACCAAAGCATTGAGCAGCAGATCGCTGCTGGGGGTCCTGCTGTTTGATTTGCTGCACAACTCCCTGGAAATGGGCTCAGCTCCCTGAGATCTGGGTCTTCTCCCAAGGAAAGTGCTCTTGTGCAGTGACATCCTTGGGCAGCTGCTTAAGAACAATGTGGGGCACTGGAGGACAGTACAGGACAATGTGTAAGAAAATGACACTCCTGTAATCTGACCAGCAGATAGTATTTTTTTTTTCTGCTTTTTATCCTTTTGATAGGCAGTGTGTTCTGTGCAGAAATCTTGAGGGATGGCTTGAACCCAGAAGATGAATCAAAAGCAGAAAATTTTAATCTAAAAGCTCAAATTTTTACCTCTGCCTGCAGTGACCTTTCCGATTTGTTTGCCAGGAACATGCACAGGAGTGATTCTTTCTGTTGTTCTGGTGACAAGAACAGCAGTGCATGGTTTTGTTCCCCACCTCCAGTACAGATCACTCCTGTTACAATGAGTCTCTCCTCTGTAGCACCCACCTGACTGGCAGAAACTCAAGCCCACACAGCCCATGGAGTAGTAAACATCGCTGTGAAATGTCACAGCAGTAACCAAAATCTCACGGATCAGCACAAGGAATAAATATCATGAACAAATTGTTTGCCTATGAGAATGAACCAGTCTCTATCAGTGGGAGTAAATGACTGTCTGACTTTATTCCTGAAGCCTGTAGAGCTGTGTAATTCTTTGTCTCAGCCATGAGCCTGTTACTGGCTTGCCCAGGCTCTGCATCTTTCATCTCAGTTAAGTCAACAAAATAGTCTGGTTCAGAGTAAGCTCTCGCAGGTACACAGTGCATTAGCACAAATATCATTGCACAGTTTTGCAGCAGGATAAGCATTTCCTCTGATCTGCAAAACCATTCTGTCCCCCAGGGCAGACAGGAGATGGTAGTGTGCATTGCATGCCCAACACAGCCTGGTCAGTGGGAGAAATGGTGCTGGCATTATTTACACCCCAAAAGCACATCACTGCCAGGACACTGCTCCACTCTGACTATGTGCATGTTAGTAGAGGTGCTTCCCTCTATAAATTGGTATAAATATGTATAAAACACAGCCATGCAGAACTCTAAATCCACATCTCTGCAGGAAGAACTTCACTGGCAGGTTGGCTGAAGGATTGGGCTCCCATTTTTGTAAATTTGTAGCTTAAGGGATCACTTCATTGTTTCCTACAAACACCCACCAACATGTAGGACTTCTCATGACCCATCAGCAAGACCTTGCCAAAATGAATTAAATACATAACCTCAGGAATGCTGTGCACAGTCTGTGCACATTTTGGTCATGAGCTCACACATCTATAGCACAGAAGTTCCTGCTCCCAAGCCTTGGGAGCCTGAATGACTTTGGTGTCCACAGCACCAGAACTGAAAATGTCCAGAAATTGCTCCCCCAGGACAGAAAGCTGTTGCTGGCCTTGACTTCTCCTGGAAGCCCATCATCTGCACCACCAACACTGGGGCTATGTGCTCTCCTTACCAAGGAAAGAGACTATTTCCCCCTGTCAGGAGCCCACTTCCAAAACTGAAAACATCCACTGATTGCTCCCAAAAGGTGCCAGAACAGAAAGCTGCTCCTGGCCTTTTTTTCTCCCTGGCCTCCCCCTGCCTTCAGGGAGCTGGCAGGCAGCATCAGAGCCCATTCCTGTGCTCCAGCTCTTAAACCCACAGCTTAATTAGCTCCTTCTCCTTAGTTCCTTCAGTCCCTACCTGGAAAACTTAAATAAAAGGAGGGAGAGCCCTGCACAGGCTCAGCTTACACCTTAAACTATCAGTGCCACCATCTCTTCCTCAATGACTTTGCCTGGTTCTTGTTCATCCTTGGAACATGGAGATGATCCAGTTGGCTCCAGCTGGCTCCTTATATCCACAATACTAGTTTTGGATTTTATTCCTACTAATCTTGAATAATCAATATAGGCCTGAGACGAGCAGAGACCATCTGTATTCCAATTCTGGCATGGAAATGGTATGAACTAGAACAGGAGAAGGACAATGAGGGGATTGGTGCCTTCTCCTGCCTTTTTCTAGAGTTGCAGTTTGCCCAGCCTGCAATCCAAGACAAGGTGTGGGACCATTCTGGAGCTGAAAACAGTCTGTGTTTGCTGATCTTCAGAAGTTTCCACAAAGAACATTGCTGAGGGAACAGGTATCCTGGCTGGATGTCTGTGTATTTGTACTGCCCTGGGTAACTGTTCATTTACAGTGGTATTATGGGAACAGTTAATAACAATAATTTGTTTGCATAAAAACTCTTCTCTATGCCTAGATCTAAACACACGAGTTTCATAACTCATAAAAATTAAGCAACTCCAGAACAAGCAAGCATAAATGATAATTAAGTTTCAAGTCTTCCAGCATTCCCAAGCCACTCCTGGGACTTGCCAGCCTTGTCAATATTTTCACATGTTCAGCAGCTCTTGAAAGTAAACAAATGGCCACCGGTGGGTAAGCACTCCTGTGTTTGTTTTGCAGAATTACTTGCTCAGGTAGGTTGCATGTGTGTGACAGACTGAATATATATTTGCTTCAGAGGCTCCAAAAGCAGGTTTAGGCATGTGGAAATGCTGAAATCTCAAACGTGTTTGTACCAAGCCCGAGCTCAGATTACATGAGGTGCTTTCTCTACCAACTAATCAGCAAAGCACCCACATAGGGCAGATGGAAACCAAGGACTCAGACAAATCAGCCTCCCTGCCTTCTACTGACCTTTAACAATCTTTTCTGCTAGTATTTCCTTTGGCAGATAATGGGAATTTCAGAACATGTGCTAAAGGAATCAAGTTCAGTGGGTACAGATTCAGCTTGACAGTGTCCCTTATAAATCCCTGGGAAAGAATATTCTGAGTTCTGAGTGGCACCCTTGTCCTGTGGCTTTTCAGATTAAAACTCTACATGATCAGCACTGGCTACTCATTTTTCAGGACCCAAAGTCAGTGAGGGAAAATCCACATCAAAGTCATCAGAAACAGATTACTCATACTGGGAAGAAAAGTTTACAATCAGCCTGCAGCTCAATGCAGGGAGTGAAGTTAGAAGAAGCCTCTGAGGATGGTTTGATGTGGACAGAGATGCCCCTGACAGTTGGGTGCACCTGATGCTATGAGGTGGAATAACCAGTGAGGCTGACACGAGTTACAGCCCCAGAGCAGCCATCCAGCCCACACCCCTCTGGATAAATCAGGCCCTGTCTCCACAGATGAGAAAGCTCCAGAGGATGCTAAGGCAGCCAAGTTATTTCAAGCCCTTCCTGCAGAGCCAATGCTCTGCACAAGGCAGTTCCTTGCTCCCCTACAGGTAACTCCTTCTCATATCCAGTCCTTGGCTCCAAGGTGTAGGTGATCACACAAAGGGATGGTAAAACATATGAAAGTCAGTGGCAAATGCTATAATAATACTTCATAAATAATGTTTATCACAAAAATCAGTGAATTTACATTATACAAATAATACATTAACAGTAAGTGTTTGAAGGGGTTAAGACAACATTTTAAAAATATTTATGTAATATTAACAATAGTTACTGTTTATTGGTATTACTTATAGAAAACAGAAACAACAGAGGTTACAAGTTTGCTATTAGTAATTTCTAAAACTTTGAATCATTGGGAGGAAGGCTGCAAATGCAAACACTGCACCTGGATCAGGAATGGCCATCCTGCCTGCTTAGCTCACCACGTCACAGAGCCACAGAAATCTGGGAGGGCAAAAGAATGAGCCAGGGCAGCTCCTGGCCCTGGACAGACCCCCGCAACAACCCCATCCTGGGCATCCCTGGCAGCGCTGTCCCAACGCTCCTGGAGCTCTGGCAGCCTCGGGGCCGTGCCCATTCCCTGGGGAGCCTGGGCAGTGCCCAGCACTCTTTTATGCGAGCAGAGCTCTTTGGAATAATAAATGCAGTCAAGCTCTCTTAATTCTTCCTTCTTCCCTATTTTTATAGTAGACTGGAACGGGCTCTCCATCTCCCCTGGGTCTCTGTGCCCCTCATGGCCTGAATTGTGCTTGATTGTCATAAAACAACAAATGATGGATCCTTGCTATAAAAGCTGACCCATGATAAATCTCAGTGTCCTGCTCCAAGGTACCAGAAATGTTTTACCTGGACAAAATCCATATATATTTGTTCAGAAATATCCACACAAGCAAAATGCAAGGTTTTGGTTTATAGGCTGGTGTAATTCTGGGTCACTGGAAAGAGCTATAAATGTATAAGCACCAGGCAATTATAATAATAAACAGAACCATTTTGGGCACATCACTCGCGAAAGTCAGTGTCTGGGCTTCTGCAAATATTCTGATCCATACCTAATTATTAAAAGCAGGGATGGGCTGGGTGTGTATGCACAGGATATAACTGTATAGCCCCCCATTACTACATATAAAGACATTTTCTTAATTACCATGTGAAACTGCTGCCTCCTAAAATTCTGTGGGTGGTGTGAAGCAAAATATTGAAGATTAATACAGTTTTAAACTAGTAAATTACTTCTTGTGTAGCTTAGTTTAGTTTTATGTAGCTGCAATAATAGTGTATCTTGGTTATATGTTGAATATTGCATTACATTGTACTATTTTCCATTGTGCTGAATTATGTTTTAGCATTTTCCCACAATGTAAGATGACAGAGATCAATTACAAACCTATTAAATGTCAATTAACATCTTTGCAATCTGAATCCCAAATGAACTTGTTAAAGCTACCTTGTTATATGTCACTTACATGTATAAATGGTGGTTAAATGTTTAATGAATGCATGAGAAAGTAATTACCTGTTTACTGTTTATGTGGCAGCAGGCTAATCCCATCACTGTTAGTTATGGCCACTGGAAAATTAACACTGAATTTGCAAAACTGAGTGGCTAATATGGGGTCTGAAATGCATCATTCATTAATCAGGTGCATTTCTATGCAGTGCCTAAATATAGATTTGGGAATCTAATTTTCAGCATTTCAGCAGGAGTACTTTGTCCTGCTAAGCTGTGAAGTTATTTTTAGTGTGGTCTAGTCAAGACTGTTGTTCCTCACTGTAGAGTTTAAGCATTGTACAGAATCTACAAAGCCTTGAGCTTTCCTGGAAAAGGTCGTCATCACACAGAAAATTCATTCTTTTTAACAATAACTTAGGTTAAAATGTAGTCAGTACAACAAGGTTAACACCTCCACTCACAGGAAAATGTAGTCATTGCCCTTGGGATAAGAACTTTCCCCTTGCAGAATATTAAAAACAGGATTTTTATTTATTACAAGTAGTGAAGATTTTGCTTTGGCATCTGAGCTGAAAAATGGCACCTTCAGGAACACTGCAGAGATCACATTGCCTGCTTCACTTATCAATCTCTGCTGCCTTTGCTGATGACCTGTTCTCTTTGCCTGGTCCTAGGAGAGCTCAGGAGGGCTCCCAAGCAGGCTCTGGTGGCAGCCAGACCCTCTGTTGGCCACAGGGGATACCAGAGGGGCTTTGAGAGCCTTTGAAACAGAAGCCTGTGCTGGGTGGGTGGGGTGGGAGGGGGAGCAGTGCCCATGTCAGAGCAGATGTGTCCCAAGGAAAAGGCACTTCTTTGTTTGCCTCACAGAAGTGAGAAGGCAAAGGAGAAGTTAAAGGAAGCAGTTTTATTTCCCATGGGTGCTGTTCACACATCTCCCTTCCCTCTCAGATGAGTTATTTGAGTGGCAGGGAGATCAAAAGGGCTGTTGAAAAGCGAAGTCAACCCAGCAAGTTGACTCCTACGAGAACAAAGTGAGGAAATTCTCCTGCCTCGCCCTCCTTGCTGGTAAAGCAGGGCCTTGCAAAGCCAAGCTGAGGCTCAGAGTGTGATAATAACCCTTGCAGATGACAGAAAGCGGGCAGGGAGGCTGTCAGATGGGCAGGCTGGCAGATGGAGAGTTGGAAACCCTTGGGTTCCTCAGGCAATGCAGGACTCCATGGACAAGTGAGACCATGGCCAGCACCTGAGGGAGCTACCAGCCTTCAGGAACAGAATAGAGTCAGCTACATCTCACTGTGCCTTGCAGCCATCCTTCTGCTCTTCTTGGCAAACACAGCGTCCTTTGTATTGAAAGAATTGTCTCTTTGTCACCAGAAAATACAGTTCTGTGTCACATCAGCAAAAGGGACAGAGCAACCTTGAGAGCACCAGTGGAAGCAGGGAGCATGCAGCCACCAGCCTGAAACACTCACCAGGAGGAGTGACATCCCCAGGGATTAGGATGCCACTCCTGATCCAGGAAGAGTGATATCCCCAGGGATCAGGAGCCTGGGCCTGGCTGTGGTGCAGCACGGTGATAATTTGGACATAAAACTGCACAAACCCCACAGCCTTTTGTGCTGGACAGGGTGCTAGCCTGGGGCGAAAGGAACCAACAGGCTCAGAGGTGCTTTTGCTGATGAAAGCTGTAGCTCAGGAAAGGATTTGTTTGTGTGGATGGCAGAATTTCTGTCAGAGGAAACAGCATTAAGAGTGTTGTTCAGAAATGGGCCTCTGCTGAGCAGATCTTGTTCTTCCATAGCTGCTGTTTCCTGGAGCCATTCTGGTGGGTCTAATGACAGCAGATGTTTCAGTGCAACTCCCAAGGAAAAATACTGGGTGTTTGGGTTTCCCCCTGCAGAAAAGAGTCACAAAGGGGCTTTTTTGTTCAGTTGGTTTAGGAATGCAATTTGGTAATTCAATTGCTCGCCTGATAAATGTCTGCCCTCTGATCCCAGCTACAGGAGATGGAATAAAATGTAACTGGATTTGACAGGCAAAATTAATCTGCTGTGTTTGAGGCACGACAAAACAGCCTGGGGAGAAAAACATTACAGCAAATTATGCTTCCTTATCTCCCTATGCTAACAGTGCCAGGTCAGCTCGGAGCAGTGAACAAGCCTTTGAAAGGACAGCACCCACCCAGCTCAAACATCAGCCCTGCTCTGCTCTGACTCCAGGGCTGGGGAAGCTGCTGGGAAGTCTCAGGTAATCTGCTTTCCCTTTCTGGTCTCCCTTCTGTGCTTGGTTTGCAAGTTGGGGGCAAGAGATTGCCTCCCACCTGGGGTCTTGCTCTAAGGTGTGGCCACTGCTGGCTGCTGCAGCCCTGTGTGACTGCACTGTCCCTCTCTGCCAGGGCAGTGGGCACAGACAGCAGGGCTATGGGCAGGGAAAGGCTGCCCCGTATATTTTGCAGCATTTTTCGGTGTTTTTGGAGCACTCTCAAACTGCTAATCCATGCTGTGCAGATGCCCACATGCCTCAGCATCTGCATGGCCATCACAGTTGTGTTTTGGTTTTTTTTTAATTTGCCAATACAAAATATGTTTATTTTCTTATTACCTTTTAGGTCAGTTCCACTCTTAGAGTTGGTTTAAAGCATCACTAAGCACACCTGTTAACTGGTGTTTTTATCTCAAACACTCTCAGTTTGCTATGAACTGAGTCTTATTCAAGAGCAGTGGATGGCCATGAGTCAGTCTGGAAAGATTGGACTGTCCTTTGCTGAGCCTGCTCTGAGCCTGTGGCCAAAGTTTCCTGTCTGCCTTGCTGCTTTCTTGGTGGCTTTGTGTTTTGGAGATGGGTGATGTTAGGTGTGGATGCACAGCACTGGGAAAGTCACACATCCAGAAGAGACTGCAGCATTCTGCCCAGGGGTGACCCAGCTCAGCATCACTGCACT
The DNA here is from genome assembly GCA_013400635.1 of Hypocryptadius cinnamomeus. Taxonomy (NCBI): domain Eukaryota; kingdom Metazoa; phylum Chordata; class Aves; order Passeriformes; family Zosteropidae; genus Hypocryptadius; species Hypocryptadius cinnamomeus. The sequence goes on along the minus strand of VYZP01002570.1, from coordinate 180,420 downwards.
GGGTTCTAGCAGCAGCTCTCCTTATATTGGTGGTTTTTTAAAAGGTGTCTAGGTGCCCCATAAATTTGTGTTTCAAACAGCCAGATCAGTGTGGGTGAAGGAAAAATCCTGTTAGCCCCTCTGCAAGAGGAAATGTTCCTCCAAGGTACTGCAACTCAATCCCTAATTTCATACAGAGCCACAGGGACTTTTCTGTCAGCGTGGTGACTCTGATGCATCTTCAAAGTGATGGGAAAAGGAGATGGGAGTGATCTTTTTTCCTGTGTTCACCACCTGAATTGTAACTATCTAACCTGACCAGATGTTCTCCATTTCTCCCACGTCAAAGCCTGCCTGCTCCTTCCCTGAAACATCCATCACACCGTGGGTCAGCTCTCCCTTGATTTGTCAGAGATGGTTGCCCAGTCTGCCTCCCCTTTAATCATTCCTCTGACAACAGCTACAGAGATGAAAAGCTGGGGGGATCTAAGTAATCCATTTCTAAGTGTAAAAAGCCTAAAAAAGTGAGGGGGAGAATGGAAGAGAGCGAGTTTGTCTGCTGAGCAAACAGACTCATTACGTCAAGGGACAGGAAGAGCAGCTCCTGGAAATCAATAGGGATGAGGCTTTGAAAAGGTTGACTGACTGCACTGGATTAGCTATTGATTTTTGTCATTTTCACAGCCAGTGCCACGCTCTCCACCCATGGAGGCCATTAAGCTCTGAGGCCTTAAGCTTCTAATCCCCCACTAATAACAACAAGACAATGCAGGCAAGCTCAGGATCTAATGGATGAACAACAGCTGGAGAGGGTGCCAGCACCTGGGCAGCAATCGTGGGACCCCAGACACACAGAGTGGGAACAAAACTCCCAGAAGGGTTCAGATCATGCTCAGAGGTCAGCTGCAAATCAGTGTTTGTTGGCAAGGATTTCCAACTGGTTTCCAGTTAGCACCAGCAGCATGGGACATGTCATTTTTGCAGGATCTCTCTGAGCATGGATTTTGTTAAAATAACCACAGAAAAGAATTTTTTTTGTTTTCAGTCTCCCTTAGGCAGAGACGTGCAACACTGTGGGCCCAGCAGCTCAAGGGCTGCAGGTCCATTCCAACACCATCACTTTGTAGTTCAGCACACCCAGCTGTAAAGAAACCCTGAGCTTATTTTAAGGCAGGACTGTAAAAAAGGGATGTTGGAAGGTGCCAAGTCTTGGCCATGCACCCTGAATGGAGACAAAACACAGGAAAGGGTTAATGGCGATGCACTGAGATGGATGGGAAAGGGGGCTAAGGAGTGTCTAAAGAAATGGGCAGAAGACATTGGGCTTTGAGGGAGTGTTTCCAGGGCTGGGGAGCTAAGTCAGCTTCTTCCTATAGCACCTTCAATATAGAGTAGAGTAGAGTAGAGTAGAGTAGAGTAGAGTAGAGTAGAGTAGAGTAGAGTAGAGTAGTGTAGAGTAGTGTAGTGTAGAGTAGATTTGCCAGGTCATGTCCAAGAGCTAACCAATCCCAGCTCAGTTTCCAGAAAGTCTCCAGGTGTGTGAACATGCTCATGGATGTGGCTTAACAAATTCCTTTCATACAGCTGGTCTCTGTCTTGCTGGAATTAGCTTATTCAGGAGCCTGAAACAGAGTTCAATCCCACGAGAAAAGTCATTCATATCTCTCAGCTTTGATCCCTTGGCTTTCTGGATGTGGTGGTTAGAGGAGTGCAGCTCACTGGAACAGCACCCAACCTCTCTCAGGTGGACAGAGTATGCCCAGAAGGAAAGAAAAACCCTTGGAGATCTGCCACGTGTCCCTTAGTCCCTCACACAGCCACACTCAGCAACACCCCTTCCTTTGCTGCAGCCCCACATCCTTCCTCAGAGCCCACATGGTGAAGGGCACACCCCTCCAGCAACCAGGCACCTGCTGTCCTACAGGGGCCAGTCCCAAATGCCCAGACACCACTGAGGTTTATTTACTTGAGAAACTGGGAGATCTGGCTGTAGCCAGTGCTGCTGGCAGAGCTGGGTGCAGTGACAGCCCAGGTGCAGTGACAGCTGTGTCCCCAAACCTGCCACGTGCAGCTAGGGGAGCAAACAGCATCTGTGAGCTGGTGGGGCAGCACTTCCAGCAGCCCTTTCTGCCTGTGCTGTAAATGTTCTGCTGAGTGAGAGCCCAACTTCTCTGAGGATCTCAGTCGAAATGTCAACAGTTTTGTTTTGCTTGGCTCTGGTATTTATTTTAAGGGCCTTTGTGGTTCTTGGGAAAGAAAGGATTTTTGTCAATATACAAACCAAATGGACTCTGCCAGGTTTCATCCCTTTGGAAGCAGGGAGATAATGCTCCTGCAGTGATAATCACTGCTGCCCACCCAAAGGGGCAGCAAACAAAGGCTGAGGGATGTGCAGGGGAGCAGATAGAAGTTCTCCATTCAGCAGCCCAGTGCTGTGCTCTCCCCTGATGCTCTCCTTCGGCACCTGGCCAGCTGGCAGAAACAAGGCAAATTGAAATGTTCCCTCACATTTTCTTTTCAGAGTCTTTTCTCCTTTCTAAGTGCTGATACAAAGGTGCAGCCTGCACCTCCTGAAGTTTTCCACAAACACAGGAGAGGCAAAAGTGCTGAACAAAGCAATAGGGACAAATGAAAATAACTCAATTTTTTCACTTACTTCAGTGCACCTAGAGTGCCTGCCCTGAAATCAATGAACCTGTTCAGAGCCAATGCTGAAATAAATGATGAAAACCTCTTTAAGGTGAATGTCTTCAAGGCTACTGAAGAGAAAATAACCCTTTTTGTAGTGTCCTTTTATTTTTTGCTTCTGACACTAACTAATGTTTATTTTAATCACAAAAATAAACAGTCAACAAATGAGCATTGTACATAGGAGCTAAACTGAGGTGGCCCCTCTTATAAGTATTTTAAATATTTTTAACTTATAAATAATTCTTCCCCTTAGGAGTGGCTGGAGAAGAGGTTATAGGTAAAGCTTTATTAAATCCTAAATGAACAGTAGTTGTAGATTTTTTTTGCTTAAAATTGCTTAGACAATTAAAAGAAAACTTTCATTCTACTCAAAATTATTTTTGTCAAAATTGAAGGTAACAAATCCTTTAATTTCTCAGCTCTCATCAACATCATCCCCCCGAGGCTTAAGTAAAATGGGCTTTACCAGAGTCAGTATTACCAATGTTTGTGTAGAATTTGTCTTTGACCCCATGGAGAGACTCATGGTCACCTGGCTACATAGCCCTGCCACCCTCAAAGTAAGAGGAAGGTGCAGTCTGGTATTTGTTTCACAAGAGGCAGAACACTTCTATTTTTTTGTTCTATCTCTTTCCAGACAGTTGGCTCAGTTTAATGGACTGTCTTTCAGCCTGTGAATAATTCTTCTCCAAATTAAATTCTCTTAGTAGCCCAGCATAACACAGACCATGTTGTCAGCTCATTACTTTTACATCCTTTCTTGTTCTGTTTATGTGAGCAGAGGTTTAATTAACTATAATCTACTGCACAGGCAAGAGGGGAGAAAACCCACTCTACTGCAAGGTATGTATTTATACTCCATTATATTTTTACCATTTTTGGGGAGTGGGGGAGTTAACCTTTTTGTCTGTAAGCAGGGCTGGTTGCTTCAGGTTTCTGTGCAAATACTTAGGGATGCTAAGGCATCCCTGCTCCTCTGTCACCCTCATCAGCCACTTACGCTGCAGTGGACAGAGCTAAAATCTAAAAGACAAAGTGGAGCCTTGGCTGTCTGCACCTCGGCCTGTGCCAGCTCGCAGTGCCCCCGGGGATGGCAGGGCAGACACGGCCCCTGCTGTCCCCAAACACTGGCCAGGGGCCACCGCAAGGGGACAAACTGCTGCTGCTTCCTGCAGAGGGACACGGGCTCGGTGGGAGGCAGCAGAACCGGCTCTCACCCCCCTGAGCATCCAGCTGCTCTGTGTACCCTGCCCAGGATGTCTTCTGTGTCTGTGATGTCACTTGTCCTTGTCTAGCGTGGCAAAACCCCCACAATTTCCACTAATAGAGTGAGGTTTATAGAGGCACTGCTTGGATCTCTCAATTGGATCTCTCAAACCATGGGTTAAAAAGCTGTAAAAGTTTTCCTGGTGACAAGTTTATAAAACAGATGCTCTCGCCCAGAATATTTATAAAATTATCTATTTCTTCTACAAATTAGACTTGTACCTGAGAGCCTCGAGTGCCCAAACAATCCCACGCACATTGGCAGAAGGGAATTCAGCAGAAGGTGTTAATTTTTGCACAAATGCAAGGATTAGGTGTCAGATTAAAGTTGGATTAGATAGGGGCTGCCACTTGTTACTTGAGCTAAATTTAGATCTCACCAGGCAGATTCCATTTCCCTCAGAAATTCACAGTTTCTATTCAGAAGATAACAGGAAGCTAAATTAGCATTGCTTATTATTAGTTTCAAAGATCAAATTAAGTAATTACACTAAATTTAGAGAATTTGTTCCTACACATCTTTTACCATTGTGCACTGCTATTGCTATTTCATGTGCAAACAAGGACTGGGATTTCAAAGGTTCAGTTGGCTATTCCACTGTGTGAGAGGTTCAGAGGAAATCTGTTCCTCATCCCAGCTGTGCCCAACAAACACCAAAGTCCTGGTCCTGCTGGCAGGGGTGACCCTTTTGCACTCACAGCAGCTCCAACAAGGCTGGTGCTCTTCTGGGATAGCTGAAAAAACCCTCCTGAACAAGTTTTACTGAAGCCATTTGATTTAAATATGAAGTTGTGCCATTTGTTTGAGATGTTTATTGTATTGGTTAAATGACAATCGGATTATCCAACTAAGATCACAGTAATTTCACAAATAATTAATCTCCATTGCCAGGGTCAAGGCATCAGAGACATTACTCAAAATAATCTTAACATTCAGTCTCAGCCCATCTCACAAATAAATACACACAAATAAAAATAAACTGGTGGCTTCTGAGTGCAGGGCAAATCATCCTGCTCCCACATCCTTTACACTTAGCAAAGCTCTTGCCTGATGAAGCCCCTTGGGTGCCTAATTTCTTTCTCCTCATCTCCCCAAAATTGCCAGAGCGCTCAGCTTATCAACACTGGTGTGTGTGCACAGAGCTGGCTCTGAGAGCAAATAGAAAGCACCAACCAGCCCTGTACCCACAGCCACAGAGGTGGTTTGACCAAAAATGTATTTCATTATGGTTTCCCAAACAGGAAGAACTGGTTAGATGTGAGCTGGTAGGATGTGATTCCCCAACACCTTTCAGGTGGTGAGGAGGTCTGCTGCACACAATCATCATGTTGGAGATCATCACCCAGGAAGTCCAAGAGTTGCCTTTACAAGAGCCATGGCCAAGGAAGAGGGTGTGCAAAAAATCTTCAGACAAGGTCTGGTCTCTTGGAGTTCTTTGGCTTGAAAGTTCTTTAGCTCCAGATATGGATGAGGGGAGCTGCAGGCTTTGCTTTGCACTCTCACCATGAGCAGTTTTCAACCACTGTCCTTTCCTCCCACCCATAAACGTCTCACCTCTTTCCTGTCTGCTCAGCTTTACTCAGACTCTTCCCTTGCACGTGTAAGTCCTAAGCATCACATGTGAGTCCTAAACACTTAGAATTTAAAACCCTGGGGTCATTCACATGTGGTGGATGGAGTTGTCTGTTCCCTGCCATGGGAGGGTGACCCTTGAAGTGGACACTGCCACTACATGTGCTCTCCCAGAGCATGGACACTTGGCTTTCCTTTCACGCTTTCCAGTTTGAAATGTTCACCCTCCAAATGGCTGCAGGACTGAATATGTTGGTTCTCATATTTACAGAGCACTGCTGCATGCTCCAGTGAGCAGAACTCTCTTTCATGCCAAATGAGCACCAGTGAGCTTGGAGCCAATCCTTTTTAATATCAGAGACTATTCATGCAGCTACTCCCTGCCATTCCTTTTGCTCTAATTACAGCTGTGCTTTCCTCTGCTTTTTCTTCATTAATGAATGAAGACACTCAAGACTTAATTCACAAAGGTACTTAGGCATCTGACTCCTGCTGAAATCCCTGGAGAATCTGAGCATTAGGCACAGCCAACTCCCCACTCGCTCATGAAATAACTCTGGGGACTTGTGAGGTGTTTGCTCCTGATTTACACTGAGCTTGTGTCAGTGAAGAAACAGAGTCTCTGTGTTTTGAGGGAGGGGAAGGATCATTCAGTGTTTGAAATCCTAACAGGGAGGTTGGTGATACAAGGGCTGCTTCCCAGCTCTGCATCTGACATTGTGAACAACCTTGAATAAATCACATCCCTCCATCTCTGTCTGCTTCCACCCAGCATTTCTCTGCCTCACAGGTTTGGGGCTCTGCTTTCATGTTCTTAGAGAGTCTAGTCTGGGCTTTCCCAAGGGCACTGGATGTTTGTGTCCCTTTTGGGACTCTCACTTCCTCAGTCTCTTTGAAAATGCCAATATTGGAGATTACTGCAAGGAAACAGCAGCAGGATCCAGAGAAGGAAGGAAGAATCTGCCACTCAACTCGGTGTTCCCATCTTTAAAAACAGTAAAGAGGACAGCACAAAAAACCCACAGGAAATGTTAATTGCCTTATGTTTATATGGGAGGATCTGGAGTTTCCCTTCAAGGCTGCTCATTTGCCCACATCTGTTCTTAGCCAGGGCTGGGGTCTCCCAGCACTGAGTGACAACTCTGAGCACGGGGTGCATCAGCAGCTGTGGGCAGAACCTGCTGGCTGCTTACTGCTGTGTCTCTTGCTTGTCTCAGGCAGCTTTTCAAGGGCAATATTTGCCAGTAATCAAGGGTTTTGCCATTAAAAGTCTGTGCTTTAGCTGACAGTGCTGAGGAGTTGATCCTCCTCTGTACAGCCCTGCTGTCCCACCATGGAGGGGAGAACTTCAGACACACTCTGGTTTATGGACCTGTTTATTGCTCCTGTCATGCCCTCAGTTGTGCTGTTAGCTTGTATTACGCTACACATTTGTTAAGCCATAGAGGGGTTTTATAGTTTTTGTTTCCCTCCCTTCATGATTCTGCCTTACAGCCATCAGAAATGGTCAATCTGTCCCCACTTTGCTGGACAAAATGGCCTCAAAATACAGAGGAAGCACTGCTATACCCCAACTCAGGCAGTTCTATTACCTGTGAGTCCAGGAGTGCATCAAAGAATTCTACAGGAAGCAAATTTCAATAATTACCTCTAAGTGCATCCTCTACTTCCTTTAGCCGACTAAGATTTCGTTTCTTGTCTTTGTAAGGTCATAATGGAACTTGTTCTCCAGCATCACAAAACACTTAATTGTATGATAAGTGACACAAAAAGATGATTGCTCAGAAATCACAGAGGACCAAAGCGCAAGATTAGGGAGCAGCCAACCCCAAATTCTTACAAAAGCCTGATGCAAATGTGCTCCTGCTGCCCCAGCACAGCTGAGGAGGAGCTGCTGGTCCTGGTGGTGCTCAGCTCCCCTCAGCTCTGGGCTCAGGTTGGCAGGAGCAGGGGGCTGTCACAGACCTGCAGGAGGTGCTCACAGCCTTGCAAGAGCAAGCCATAAATTCCAACCCAATGAGGTTTCTGAGCAGTCACACAAGACAAGGAATGAATTACTGAACCCATTCATGCTTAGTGAGTTATTAAGTGTAAAGGCAAAGACTGCAAGTGCTCTCTACGCAGCAATGTCTGAGCTAATAAAGCATCACTCAGCCACTGCAGAACCTGACTGCAGAGCTGAATTGTTATTATGAAATGTATTTTTTTAATAGCCATATTTGTTCGTTAAGGGAAGATGTTCAGAGGTTCTGTGCAGTACATTATCCCTGTCATGTTCATCCCTTCTGGTAGCCATCAGCCAGCTCTGCTCCCCTCATCTCTGCCTGCTCTCACACACAGGGATGGGGCCTCTGAACACACCCTGCTGGGGGGGCATTTAGGGGTTTGTTGCCTCCTTCACAGAGACGATCAGGAAGGCTCTCTCCAAGCAGGGGGATAAAACAGCAAAGAGGAGGCTGCAAGCAAGGCTGATGGTCAGGAAACAACTCCAGGTCACTGTCTGAAAACAGGCTCAGTTAGACTCTTCTTTCTTCTGCCTTCCTCCCCTTGTCTCCCATGTTTTTTTGCAATTCAGGGGCACCACTTCAAGAAGACCCACAGGTCCCTACAGCTATCCAGGCAACCACACAACTCACTCTCTGAAAATGCTGGTGAAGACTTACAAACAAATCTAAAACTCTCTCTGAAAGCATAGCAGTGGAAGGCCTGAGATCCAAAACCACCTGTCAGTGTATCTCCTCCTGGGGCTGCAGTTCTCTTGTTCATGACTGCACAAGCTCAGCCATGGAAAATTGTTGCTTCTTTAAAATAGTCTAAATGAGTACCAAACCCAAATACAGCTCATCTGAATACCCTGAAAACTTGCCAAGAACGCACAAAATATCATCACTTAAATCTTGTTTTTTTAACACATTGGGCCCTCTTGCTGTCCCTTATGAAGCTTGTCTCATACCCTGAGCTGTTTCCACCCTGTCTTCCCCAGCTGCCTTCCTTCCTAAAACTCAGAATTTATAATCTGTACCAGTTTAGAATTGCAGGGACATTTTGTCAGAAGCACTAAGCAAAGCAAAGGCTGGATTTATTTGTCCTCCATGCAAGGACTGTTCTTGTCCAGTGTTTCTGGTAAGGTCACCTATGATCTCCATGGGGGCTCCAGTAGCATAAATCTGGTTTTTAGAGCTAAAATTGTCTCTCTCCATCTTTCTTCTCAGCTCCCTTCAGGCACTGGAAGGCCACAATTAGGTCATCCCAAAGCTTCTCTTCTCCAGGCTGAACAATCCCAATTCTCTCAGCCTTTCCTCAAAACCATTTGCATGAAGCTCAACACAGATGGGGCATCAGAAGTAAATGGGCAATACCTTCACATGTTTTCCAAATTAATTATTATTTGGTTTGGTTTTTTTAGTTTTGCAAACGTTATGGCCTTTTGATGCTTTTGGTGAGCTGTTACATTTCTCTGCATATTTCTGTCACATCCTATTCCTGGCCAAGACAATTCCTTTTGCCTGATGCACTTGTAACACAGTAGAAAGTCTCTTTCCAACCTTAGAATAATTCCAATTCTAAGTATTAGCTGATATTTCAAAATAAGGATTTTTAACTATATTTTGGACCTGCAACTTGTAGGACTGTAATGCCCTGGCAAGATTTTCAGTATCTTTTTTTCCCAGTGATTTTAACACAGCCCCATTCATTGCTGTTAGAGGAGCTTTGATGTTTTCATGCTTATGCAAAAATTCAATGTTTGCAGTGAGAATTAATTCATTATTTCCCTCCCCCAGCTTGACAGCAGCTATGTCATCCAGTAACCTTGTTTTATGGCCCATATTAACTATTTCAGAAAAAAAAAAAATCATATTTTAGAGTTGTGTGCTCCCTCTAGGGTGACATTTCCTAACGTGGCTGAGCACTGTTTTCAGTAGGGGTTAGTGTGTTAAACACCTTTAGGGATTTGGAGTCAAAATCTCAGATGTGAGGACATACACAATGGAGCCATGAATTTTGATAGGGATAGCACTGAAATGCCTGTAGTGAATAAGGAAGAACAGAAGAGAAGCTCCTCAGGCAGAGTATAAATCTTGCTACACCTTATGAGATGCTGTGTATTCATCATTTTTATGATTACCCAAAAATAACGAAAGAAATAAATAATGGCAGCATCACAGGAACACAGGGTCATAGGAAAGTTAATGTGGGAAGGGAGCACAGAATTGTCCAGCTCAACCTCTTACTCAAAGCAAGGTCAACAGTAAGGCCAGGGCAGGAAGTCCAGGATTTGACCTTTTTGTTCTTGAACATTCCCAGGGACTGACTCAACATCTCTTGCTCCAGTGTTTGACTGCCCTCATGGAGGCAATTTCTCTTCCTTATATCCAGTGTGAGCTACTGTTGGAATTTACACCCCTCGTGTCTCTTGGCCTCCCCCACTTTTGCTGCTATGACCTAACCCCCCTGAAACCTCATCCTCTCCCAGTTAAACCAACCCTGGGCACTGGGACCCCTTTATATGCACATGGACCCCACAAGTGTTGTGTTGGGGAGAAGGGAAATGCATCCTGATGTCCTTAAAACTTACCAGAAGCAGAATGCAAAACTGTTGCTCTGGTCTCACATTATTCAAAGCAATTAAAAAATTAAATTTAGCACAAAATAACCACAGACAAAATATAGTAATTAATGTCAATTACTCTGGTTGCCATAGAAACATGACTGAAACAAGTGGAAGTTACAGATAAGTTCAAGGTGAACCACAAATGTAAAGTGACTGGCATGTTTTTTCTCTCTAACTGATTAGGACTTTAGCTCTTCTGGCTGACAACCAGTTATCGATAGAACTTAATCCATTTAATAATCCCATAATCACTTTAATCCAGTTGGCTCAAAGTATTTTGCAACTGGTTTCTCTAACTGATTAACAAGTGTCTTTTAGGCAATAAATAGAGAAGCTATCTGCGCCCTGCACAGCAATGTTTAGCACAGGGCTGGTTCCTGCAGGGTGAGATGGAACGTGCAGCAAAACCTCTGTAATTTATAAATGCGTAACCCCAGGGCACAAAGGGCTTTTGGGAGCCTTTGATTTCATTAACAGGCACCAATACCTCTTAAGCTTTTGTGGAATATAACTGGGAGGAATTTGCCAAAGGATGCCCCCTCCACCAAGCACCCTCAGATGCCAACGTGCAGTGAGGGCATCAGCGTGAGGGAAGAGTGAACTCGGATGTCTCGAGGTGCTTTGGAGGTCAAGGACAGGCAGGACATGGACTTTGCTCCTGATCTGCCCCTGTTTCACTGAGAGATGCTGAAATGGTTGCCTGATATTTTTGTGGTAAATGTTTAAGAAATCTTTTGGTTTGGAACGACACTCGGCTATTTGCAAGATTTGCTGTAAGTTATAAATTCCTCCCTGCCCCCTCTCCTCTCCCCCTCACTATTTCTGGAAATTCCATTTCAAACGCAGCTTATGGCTCAGATGAAAAACAAAGGTGTTTTTACATCATTCTGGTTTTTTAGGGCATTTCACATACTGAAAGAAGGGGCAGCACACAATGAGACATCTCAGGTTTATTGAAGCATCATTTCCAGTGGAACACAGTTTAGATAAAATTATGCTGACCATGTCTGTAATCACATACTTTGTCAAATGCTTTGAAACCTATTAGTGAAAAAGAGCATTTTATACAAGATCAGTATTAATTATTATGATGATTATTTGGTTGCTTAGCTCCTGGACATTTTTGTGGTGCTCTTAACTCAGGATTTATTGTGTGGTGATTTATGAGCCCCAGGATCAGTTATAAATACTGTCTAGCCAGTGATTCCTGTACATCTGTACAACGCTCAGAAGCGCAGATATAACACTACCAAGAGTTTGATTAATCACCCTTTGGCAGTTTGTGAGGCTGAACTTGTTAAAAGTTTTAAAGAAAGGGATTTCAGAAAGTTTTTTTTGGGCTATCTCATGGTTTGAACTTGCTGGAGACAGCTGGCATGAGGGGCACTGCAAAGAGATCACTGGGCAGGTTGGATTTGCCAGCTGAGACCTCCTGAACCATCACCTGGAGTACCTGGGCAGAGCAATCAGCTTGGGGTGTATTTCCTCACTTATCTGAGATGTTTTACACACCACAGAAATCTCTTAGCCATCCCATGCCAAGGGGAGCTTTTGTCTGCTGACACATCTCTCAGTTGTCAGTCACAAGGAAATTAAACGCTGGCAGAGGCTGTGGAGCCCACAGGAGCAGATTCAGGGACTAACTCTGCTGATTGGACTCAACCCCACCAGTTACACAGGCTCTCTCAGGCCAGAACAAATAGAAAATAAAGAAGACAACACAGATCGATGGCTGACTTGTGTTTACAGCTGTAGGGAGTTCTCAGATTTCATTAAATTTCCAGCTGAAGTTTGGGCTCAGTCCAATTTAAGATGTGGGTGATTCACAACAGGATTTCATCTCTGGATGGAAATTGGTCTCTGGAAATTGAACCCTGGCCCCCAGTGATCCTGGGCTCACTCTTCAAGGGAGGTGGAGTTCATCTTCAGTTTTGAAAAATCTTCATAAGCTGTGGAATTTGACATGAGCTGCTCTGGAGGCAGGACAAGAGAGTGTCCACACTAAAAAAAAAAAAAAAAAATTGTTGAAATAAAATTTATTTCAGGCCAAACTGAAGTAGAATACAGTCTGAAATTCTAGGTAATTTTTTTTGGCAGTGATAGGGAGAGAAAGAGTCAATGAAATAACCATCTTTTTTCTTTTTTTGTGAAAAATCAGAAAATAAACCCTAAATTGCAAAGGTTTCGGATCAGCTGAGAGCCCTTCAAGTTAAAAACTGTGGTGTGTTTTTCTTTTCTCCATTACTGAAGCCTTTTTTAAACTTTGAAAAATCTGTGCCAGATTTATTTTTAGGAGTCCAAGAGAAAAAATAACCATTTATTAATAAATAATTTTTTAAAATATATTTCTATTTCTACATCAAAAATGTTTGCCAAACTAGAAGAAACAAAAAAGCATCACATTAATAACTTCCTCCTGGAGCTCTATTTTTCCCAATTTTTACTTTGGTAAATTAACCCAATTATTGCAAAAAGCCTTTGCTTATAAAGGGAGATTCAGTCCAACTTCACTTTGTGCTGTTGCATCTTTGCAGCCATTGCTATTCATGGCAGATCAGAACAAAAGAGTTACAAGTTTATTTTCCCATGTAATTCATGTCTGAGTGGGATTAAATGCCCTTCCCCACTGATGAAGAGATCTTCCAGAACTCACTTCCCAGAGTTAAGACTTCTATGTAGTTTGTATTAATTCCCTCAAATGAAAAGGGATGGATTTTCCTTTGTTCTGCTTGTAATGAACATTTTCTGTTTCTCCTTTGGGGGAATTATGGAGCAGAATTAATGGGGCTTTTAGGCCATAAAGCAGAGTACATTTTGGAAGTGGGTTACTTGCACCTTGGTTATTACCACATATTATTTTATAGGTGTAATAAAGGGAGAAAAAAATCCAAGCCAATGCTCAGAGAACCTTCAGGCTATTGTTGAGACTTGTTTAAGGTGCTGTTTTACTGAAGATATTTGCAAAATAATGAAAAATAAAGAGAAACAGCATTATATACTACATAGTACAGGTGTGGAAAGGAAAGGGCTTTCTTTTAATGGGGTTTATATGATGAGTGGAAGCAAAGTTTGGCCAGAGGGAAAGTTGAATAGCTGAATGTGGAAATAGGAGTGGCTAAGAAGGAAGTGAACTGAAAAGCCACCTAAGTATTATTTATAGAAGTGAAGCAGGGGCAAACCAACTGGCAACAGTCTGTTCTCAATAACAAACCTAGGTATCACCTCTGAATTAGGTTTGGAAAAGCATGCAGCCACTCTAACACCCCATAAACCAGTCCTGATCCAGAGATGGGTAAAGCAGGCTCACTGACTGCCCTCCTGCTCCTGGAAACAAATCTTTACATGAGGCTTTCTCAAATTTTTACATGAGGTCTGGGTAAGCACCTGATAATTCCAGCTGAGTCTGGTAATTCCAGTCTTTCTAGGGACTGCAGAAGTAGGCTTGAATAAATGAGTTCTAGGACATCCAGATATTTGGCTACCATAGGAAATACCAATGGAAGGGAGGTGAAGGAGCACTAAAAAAAAAGTCCTTGTTTGAGCTCCCAGTGAAGTTTGCTCTCAGCCCAATTCATTTTGGGTCAATGTTCTGGTCAGTTCTTTCCCAATCTCCCATTTCCCACTATTCCTGAGGAGAGCTTGGGATAGAGAGAGTGGTATCTGTGTCCTTGGGGTCCTGCACATCTGCTGGTCACACCTGCTGCTGCTGTTACCTGCATGCCCAGGTGACACCAGCTTGTGCTGCCTCCTGAGCAGCCTGGGACAGCTCAGAGGCCTGCTCAATGGCCTTTACAGGTCCCTTCTGACCCAAACTATTCTGTTTTTCTGTGGAACAGACCCTTCACTGCTTTACCAGTTCTGATAGGTCATTGTCCGTGTGGCTGATTTTCTCCTCTGCACTGACAGTAGTTGTTATACAAAGATTATAAAGTTTTCCCAGTAAGAAAAATTATATTGTTCTGTAGTTGGGTCACTTTTGTTTGATCCTTATTAATTCCTCTCCCCAGAAGCAGAGACATCCTATCAAAGAAAGCTTGGAAGCATCTCACAGACATAACTTCCCAGAGAGTTTGCATTTATTCTGCTTGCTGGCAGTTCCTAATGCCCAGAAACTCCTTTTGCATGATGCAAGCACAAGGCAGCAGCCCTTTGCCCATGCAATTACTGTGATTGTCTGCCCAAATCAAGTGGGTTTGTATGCAAATGGCCAGCGAGCAGCGGCTGGGTGCAGCAGCTTGAATTCTAATTTGCTGTGAAGAGTTGCATGTGCAAACACAAATAAAAATGTGTTTGTGTATTAATATCTGACCAATCACCAAACTCCCTCTCCAAGAGTTTTTTTGGCTTGAGTCAGTTAAAAACTCTTGGCTGGGCCACATGTAACCCCTGTGAGTGAATGGTGGCTCTTGCGAAAGCAGTGATTATTGTTAACACCCAGGCACTATAATGCTTCCAGATATGCTAGGAAGCTGATTCCCAATAATTAGCAATTAGCAGTAACTATTTTATGGAGCAGAAAAGAGTTGATTACAGTTGTTTTATCAGCTGGTATAATAATAGAAAATCTTGTTTCAGAGAGGGGAGAGAAGGGGATGATTTCAGAAAGTTGGGTCTTGCTTGCCAGCCGTCCATCAGCAAAACAACAGCTTCAGGGAGCAGGAATTATTGATTTTGAGGGGATTAACTCTCAGCTACAGATAGCTCAGTTTCAGGGCATCATTTGTAAGCTGAGCTGTAGCCACACACCAGCTGGCACTGGGGGCCTGCTCCAAAACCCCCTCAAATGATTTGGACAGCAATTTCAGGGCCACCTTTGGGTTAATAAATCTCCATCTTGAGAGGAGTCTCAGATCTCAGAGCATCTGGCACCAGAGAGAAGCCCATTTACAGACAATTTCTTCCAAGATGGAAGAAAAGTGATTTCTGAAATGAGGAACAGGTTCCTTCCACGGAAGTGAGCTGTGAGGTTTGCAGCTGGCACACATCGATTCCCCCAGTGCTGCCTGAGCCAGCTCAGAAAGTGCAGACAGGTAAACAGTGTCTGCAGACACCAGATTCTCCCTTCTAATGCTCACCCAGTTAATTAATTTTTGCTCAATTTGATTTGACATTCAGATCTGTGATATGTTTATCCTCCTAATGGGCACTTCTCCATATTCCTGGCTTCCCCAGAAAGGTTTAACAAATGGCAGGGACTTTTCAGGGTGGGTAATGAGCCTTTAATTTTGTACTTATTTATTCATTAAGCTTCAGTAGTATCTGGAAAACAACAAATGGAAAGACTCTCTGTGTATTTAGTCTCTGTTCTTTACAAAATAAACCGCTTGCAGCCACAGGTCTATTATAGCCCTGGAGAAAGTTAGAGTTAAGATATCTCAAGGATTGCATTTTTCACATTGCAAGCAAGACATCTATCATTGTAATGAGCCACAGGGCCACAAAACCCCCCCTGGCCCAGTCTGTCCCTGGTCCTTCTCTGCAGGGACCTCCAACAATTATGCCAAGTAGCAGTGGCTCTGTATGTCCTTGTGCAGACCTGAAATGAAACTCATTCCCCATTTCCAAATGGCCCCTGCCCGTTCCTGTTACCAAGGTCTCATCCTACATGAAGGGGTTGGAGAAGGGGCTCTGCTCCCATTTGAATCCTATGGATCATCCCATAATATTAATGCAGAAAAGAATATGGTTATTGATAGCAGGGGGTCTGTGAGATGGAAAAGACAGAATGATTTAGCAGTGGAGATTGTGACAGAAAAAAGAAGAAGATGGCAAATGACAGAGGTTTGAGACAATGGAAGACATGGGAGAGAAAAAAGAGGAAGGACTGGGTAGAAAGAAGTAAGGAAATAGAGGCCAGAGCCAACCCTCCAAAGCACTTTGCTTGGGTGACCATCGAGACAGGACATTAGACAGGATAAACCACTGTACAAATCCAGTTGGACAAGTCCTAAGAACTGCAGGCAGGCAGAAAAACTATTCCACAACTATAATTTTAGATCTGGTGATGTTAGCAAAAGCTGGCAGACAGCTGGCTACCAGGCAGAGGCATTCAGCAAGAAAGCTGACTGGGAAATTATATTTTTTCCCCACAGATAATTTGTCACAAATAATACTGAACTGTTCCATTTCCTTGGAAAAAACTTATCCTGTCCTACATATGGAGAGGACTTAAAGGAGCTCTATTTCATTTTATTAAACTGTTCTGCCCTGGAGCACTGACACCGCTTCCACTGCCCAGGAGCCTTCTGCTCCTCACCTGGCTGGGTTAGGAGTCCAGGGGCTTGGAGCAGGGACACCAGAGGTGACAGGCTGAACAAAGCCACCAACACCAGCTTCCATCTCATCCTCCTGCTCCTGAAGAGTTGAATATTACTGTGCTTTGACATTATCCAGCACCACTTGTGAGGATGTCTCACATATTGTTCATGGCACCAGAATGGTGAGCTGCCCTTCCAGGGGAAACCCCATGGCAGGGACAGGAACAAGATCACTCTGAAAGTCCCTTCCAAGCCCAACCACTCCATAATTGTAGGATTCTATGAAATTCAAAGAGGAGCTGAGTCCCTTGGAGACACCTGTAGGTCCCAAACAAGCCCTTCAGGCTTTAAAATCTGATGTTCTGCACCTGGCAAATGCAAACCAGAGGCCCCCACCCCCATCCTCCTTTCATTTATGCATTTCAAAGCAGCTCCATTTTCCCACTTTCACTAGTCCTTCCCTCACCATCTTAATAGAGTGGGTTCCTCCCTAATTCTTTCAGCTCTGTTGTGTTGTTAGTGCTCAGTGTGTCTGTAAGGGTGTGTGTGTGCAGGTGTGACCCAAAGGGTGCCGTGCTCTCTGCTCTGTGCCCATCCTGCTGTGCACAACAGCCCTTGGGGAGCTCTCAGCTAATCAGTGTTATACACTTCGAGGCTGAACCCTCTCATTTTACCTGCTGGGAGGTTCAGGCATGGCTGGCAGTAATTGGAAGGAACACAGTGTTGTGATTGCTAATTGTTCTGGGGAATGTTGTGCTTTACCTTTGGAAGTGTATCCATGGGTAGTTTTTGTTCCTGATTTCGGAGTTGTGGCTCATAGGGTCCATGGCCATTTGGGGTTTCACTCCCTCTGCAGCATTTCCAAAGCAGAGATGGATTTGTTGGCTATTGTTGCTATTTTTATCTGCCAGACTGCCTCTGTAGCCTTTTTACTTTGGAGTACTTATGATCCACTATATGCTTGCAGATTACCCATGTGCCTCTTGAGACTTGGAAAAGAAGAAAAAATAATGTCTAAAATTTTGTGGGAGAGGCTGGAGGTTCTCTCTCTGAAATTTCAGAACCCAACAGTGTGGAGTGAGTGTGTGCCCCTGGCCTTTTCCAGCACCTGTAGCCATCACAGCCTCAGGAACATCAGCTAAAAATTCCTAAAGTGCTGGTGGATCATGGTGATCCATGACCCTGCATGGTGTTTAGTGCTGTCCTTACCACCTTTGTGGCACCTTCCCTGTGTTCCTCACTGCTCTCCTGCTCTTTGAATCCAGCTGGGGACAGCACTGCCTGATACCATTTGTTCATCAATAAGAGATCCCTTTTTAGTTCAAAAGCCTGATTGTTTACCACAGCATTTCACAATTCCCCTCATAATTTGCCTAGAAATTAGGCTGTGCATGCATAGCAGGAAGCCAAAAGCATCTGCCCTGCTGTTAACACAAGAGCCCACCCCCACAGCAGATAAGGGCTCCAACAGGAAATAAATCCAGAAGATTTATCCAGAGGCTGCACAGGGAGAGGGCTCGAGGCAAAGTCCGCTGGAAAGGAGAGCCTCTGAGAGTCTTTTGGCCAAGCAGGTGAGCACCTCACTTGCACCCTGAGTTTATTTGGCTTTCCCAGCGTTTTGGCAGGATGCAACAGGCTGTGTAGGGATCACAGGGCAGGGTGACCTGTCTCACTGGGAGCCTCAGCACCCACCCCAGCTGGCCAGGGAACAGGGGTATGGCCAAGTAATCAGTTCCTGACCAGTTCCCTGGCTCCTTCCTGCAGCCTGGGTCTCTGTAAAGGTTCTGTGAGGCTGGCAGCAGTGGGCAGACCAGGCAAGGACACCAGGAAGTTTCCTGCTGCCTTTTGCTCACATAAGAAAACAAGCAGGAGTTTTCTTGGCCCACATGATCTGCAGACAATCTTGCACCAGCAGTAACACCACAGGAAACCTCCTTCAAACACTGTCTTGAGCGCTTTGATGTCTTCCTCCCCGCTGCCTTTGTGCTGCTTTTCCCCACACATGGAGAGCTCCTTCAGGCCTTGTTCAGGCACTCAGGTTCCTCCATCACTTCTCAGGGACACTTCTTGGGCTGCATGGTTTGATCCTAATCAAACTCAGCGTGTGTCTATGTGTTGGTGGCAGCTCCTCCAGCCTTGGAGCCTCTTTCTGTGCAGATACTCAATTCCTCTAGGATCCTTTGGGTGGAAAACCCTTCTCCAGCCTCCATGCTGAGCCCACAAGACACAGGACACAACCTTCCAGTGCAGCAGATCCCTTCTCCTGGGAGCACCACAGCACCAGATGAGCTGCCTTGGGAAGCACAGGGAAAGCATATCTGTGCTCACCCAGTGTGGCACAAAATAATAGAGAGGGGAGAAAATATGCAGCCTGAATATTATGCCTGAATTTTCCATTATTACTGTATCACTGTGTCAAAATTGAAAGCGGTGTAAGATTTCTCAAGAGGAGCCATCCATAATGTATTGCAGAGCTGTGTGTAGGTGTTTTATGAAATGTATTTTATTCAAACCAGTATATACAACACTAACATTATTGAAAGAAATTGAAGGCCCAGTCTTCTCTCCTTAAAATATTCATTATTCATGTTATAGTCCTTTAACAAAAACTAAAGCCAAATACATATTCAATTTATTTTTTCCCCATTCAGACTTACATGCTATTCATCTCTAGTGTCCAATGGAGATGAAATGTCTTCTTATTATTCCTGTATTAACTTCTGACAGTTCAATTTCTCTGAGTGCTGTGCTTGAGACAACTCTTAACAAATAGCCATATAGGTAATTGCTCTGGTTGAAATTTCTTGCCAAATCTTTGAGATCTGATGTAGATCAGAGGCAGTGGAATGTTGTCACATTCTGATTCAGCCCTGGCAGCTGCCTCTGTGAGGCCTTTCCTTCTGATAAACATTATTAGAATAACTTTCAACACATGCAGTTTTCATTCCTTCCAAATCAGACCTTGCCAATGTATTGTGCCAGAAATGCTCTGCAACCTTGTTTCTGGCTTCGTTTTGCAATCACAGAAATTATGAGGGTTTCCAGTGGGAATAAATTGCTGTTTCTTTTCAGGTGACTTCCTGGAAGAGAGATCATCTCACCAGTTCCTATAACCTACCAGCACTCTGAACACCTAAGGAGTGCTGCTCAAGATATGTTGTAAAATGACTTCATCCCCCAACAGTTCAAGGCTATCCTTCACAGTGTGCTTTTCCTGATGAGATTTAAGGGACTCATTTGACAAATTCCCTCCTGGAAATTTGTTTCTTGCTTTGCTTTCTTTTTGCCTCTCAAGCATATTTCAGCCCAAACTTCTTCACAAGGTATTTCTGTTTAAGAGCAGAAGCTTGAGGTTCTTGGCAGGAGTGGGAGTCTCCTGGGCAAAGCACTGTGTGTTCAGACAGCCAGAGCTGCCCTTCCCCAGGTCACAATCTGAGAAAACAAATCCAACAGGAGAGAAAGGAAATTTCACAGCTTTAGAGCAGAGGCAGGGAGAGATTAAGGGCCTTGGTTCTCAAACTGTGTTTAGAATTCTAAGCTGCCTAATTATTTCTTTTGGTGGTATCGAAATTATTTATTTTTTAATGGTGACCAAATTATTTTCGGGATCTAGGACTCCAACGGGCCATTTTTCTTGAGAGGCTTCTAGGAGAGGTGCAGTGTCACAGCTAGTCCTCAGTTTTAATCACAGGCTCATTAGCCCTGCTGCAGACTGCCATAATTTTGCTTTGTCCCCTTCAGTGGGATTTTGTGTTCCAGAAGATTTTGTCTGTGATGAGTTACTATTGATTTTTCTGGGGTACAATTAATCTTGCAAACGCTTTTAAAATAAATAAATAAATAAATAAATCCTCTGGATTATAAACACATGTCTCTGCGTTTGTACCACTGAAATCCAAGCTGAAAATACTCTGTCTCCAACCCAGCCCCTCTCCCTCCCCTTTCCCTTTGCTAGGTGTACCTACATCTATCAAATAAACACAGCAAACCCTCTGGCAGCAAGGATGTCCAAAGGGGCAGGAAGGCAAAGAGAGACAGAAAGACAAGAGACAGAAAGATGAAAGGAGACACACTCCTGGACTGTCCTTGCTCCAGCCCTGGGTGTTGTGTGGGACTGGTGGAGCCCTGACAGTGCCTTCAGTGCTAATGGCACCTGATGGGCAGCTGGAGAAGGTGAAGGAAAACCACTTTCCACTGGGAGCAGTGGTTAGAGAGGTGTAGCACTTACCCCCAGTGTCTGGAAAAGCAGCTAATGCATGTCCCAGAGCAAGAGTGAGGAAGACTCTGCTTTCAGAGGGGTCCCCAGCGCCAGAATCTATCCTAAACTTTGTTTGGTCACAAGTTCAAAGCCAGGATCCTGCTTTTCCTTTCAGTCTAAAAGTGAATAGTAGAAATGTCTATCTTGAATTGCAATGCAAATATTCAACTTACACATAAAAACCTGGCCTGCTGAGCAAAGCATTAATGGATCTGGGCTGGGAGCAAATGTCTGATGCTTTCACACACCAAAATAATGCCTGTACAACAACAGTGGTACAGACCCTTTGTGGTCTTCTCTCCCCAAAAAATGATTTAGGGAATTCTCTAGTCCTCTCTATGAAGCAGCAATGCCATTGTGGTTCCAGTTGCTGTCAAACTCTGTTGTCACTTGAGTGGTGCTGGGCATTAGCAAACATTGAATTGCAGCTGTTACAGTTGGAAGGAAAAAATGCTGGGTTTTTTAATAGAAAAAAAGACTATTATGTGAATATAATGTATTCTATCCATTTTTTCAACTACTAAAAAATCAGTGGGATACACAAAACTGAGTGGAAGTTTTGTCTTTAGTTGTTGTTATTTTCCCAGAAAGTCTGGGATTTTTGAGTCTAACACCCCTTGGGAAAGTCTGCTCAGAGCTGCAGTAAGGGCTCATTTGTACAAGACCAAATGTATCTTCTAAATCTGCCTGTCTGAAAGGAAGTACAGCTTTAAAAAATAATTAATATTTCCTACAAGTGCCTCATTCACAATAGAATTTCATAATATAGTTACATTAAGAGGAAATGAATGCCTCTCATTTGAGGCTATTACCACAAATGAATTAAATGAGCAGATACCTTTTGGAGACTGGCTTTAAAATCTGGATTCCACTCCCAAATGGAGCGGTTCCAAAATGCTCTGTTAGTGCCATGGCACATGAACAAGGTGTGCAGTACCCAGGCTCTGGTGGCCAGGTCAGGAAGACACCACTCCACATCTAATGAGTGTGTGCTGGAACAGCCTCCACCTCATTACCAGCAGCTCTTGGCAGGGTGAAACCAGCAAGTTTATGGCACAATAACCAAATGAAAAGATGTTGGTTTTGAAATAACAAACCTGGAGTGGTCCCAAGAGCTCCCAACCTGACCATACCGAAATCAAGAGAAGATGAGCACTGAGCAGATGTCCTGGCTGGGATGTGCATGGCTGGATCCATTGCTCTCCTGGCTCCATTTCTTCTCCAATAAGCTGTTCTGAAAAGCAGGTGGATAAATAGTGTATTGAATCAGCTACACCTGATTGTCTTGGCTACATATATTTACTGAATCACACAACTGGAATAGTGTTGGTAGTTGAGCTGATATGAATTACACTGTATTTAATGAGAATATTTTGCTTTTCCTCTGAGGACCCCAAACCTCTGTTGTTAGGGAATGTATTTTTTAATCTCACATATCAAGCCTGCTTCCCAGCAAGCCAAAACCAAAGGAAGTTTTCTCTCTGTCCAGAGAAAGGTAATGGCTGCTCTCAGTTCATCCCTGGAGAGATATAAAAACATGTAGATGTGGCACTTGGGAACATGGTTTTGTGCTGGCCTTGGCAGTACAGGGAATTGGTTGGACTTGATGTTCTCGAAGCCCTTTTCCAACCTAAATTATTCTGTGGTTCAAAGACAAACAAACCCTGTTATTTCTTTCCTGGCTTGCTAGAGCCTGCTCCAGGTAGCACGGCACTTCTGGGGAGCAAGGAGGCCAAAGCTGGAACTCAATTTGTTCAGAGCACTGGAGTTTGTAAGAGTAGCTGAGTTGTTTTGCAATAAATTCTTTCAGCTTAAAAATTAATACCCAGAGTAAATACCTCCTTATGCACTTCTCCTTTGTGTGCAACCCATCAACTTCAGGATTTATAACCTTCTTAACAATTAATATCCAATCTCCTTGCAGTAGCTTCTCATTATAGTCGGCTTTTTTCTTCATACCTGAAGGTTTTTTAAATACCATTTGCTGGGTGTTCTATGATTTCCTGATAAAAGACATTGAGCCTGAATCTTGTCACTCTTTCTGCAGGGTGATCACTGTATTTCAGCCCTGTGCTTTGATATTCCTGTTAATGTACAAAAGAGATGCTAATTCTTTAGCTGTGTCTGCTCAACACACAAAGGAAGGGTTTTCAAACAAAGGCCAAATAAATAAGTAAAATACAGGTTGACATGGAGACCAGTAATAGCTCCTCAGTAAGTGCATCTGTAAACAAATATGTCTCTTGTGTTGTCTCAATATTTGAAACAAGATGATGCAGAGAAGGGCACAGAGCCTTCAGCCTTGTGAGGCTTCACTGCTGCACAAATATAAAATAGAATAAAATAAATATATAGCTGTTGCTTCTCACTTCAAGGATAAATTGTGTGAAAAGGTACATAAGGACCTGCAATCAGCTGCTTAATCAGATTTAAATAATAAAATAAAAAACCCCACAAACATCCAGACAACCTACTTGTGTGTAACTGATATGCTTGATTGGTGAGAATTATGGGCAGTAATCATATTATCATTTCCATTAGATTTTTCTCTTCCACAGTTTTTATAACTCAAGTGATTCATCTAACAGATGAATATACAGACACAGACAAATACTTCAGATGGCTTTTCGGAGCTGTTTATGTGTAATTTGTCACACAACAAGTTCATCTCCACTAATTTTCCAAGAGCTGAAGTTGTTATTACCAGCACAAAGACATAAAGAATGCCAAGGCCATGGAGCTGACAGGGAAGGAAAAGCCAGGAATGGGAAGAGAAGGGCAGGAAACAGGAGTGTCTGCATCACCTGCTGAAGGAAGGGTGCAGTGGGAGAGGAAATAAAAAGGAAGAATCATTCTGAAGGAGAGGGATCAGGCTTTTCACAGCTGGGAAAATGGGGAGGGTCTGGCATAAAGGAGAAAATGACAGCAGACAAAGGCCTTGCTCTGGAGTCCAGCTGGGCAGGGGACACTTAGGTGCCTCAACTGTTAAGACTTGAGGGTCACATCATATGTCACTGGAAAGATAATTCCCCAGACTGGCAACAAAACCACTGCTGCTGTCCAGGACCTTTAAAGCTGAAGCCAAGGATGAGCCCTTACACCTCAGAGAGGGGGAAAGCTAGACAAGTGGAAACAAACAGTCACAATGCTTTCGTTCTCTTTTGTGTGAAAAATTCCTAGAGCATTATTAATTTCTGATGATACTTGCAATCAGCAGAACTCATTCATTTTTTAACTTTCACTTAGTTGCCGTGAATGGATCTGTTTCTCAGCTGGGTGGCTGCATTCATTTTGCAATAATGGTATTTGTTTGACATCTGAGAAATTAACAATGCAAATGCCTCTGTGTCTTCATAGCACATTTAAAATAAAATATCTTCTCACACTGAATTGATGGCATGACTGTGAAAAGGGCTCCATAACAGTCAAAACATTTTTCAAAACCCATTATAATGTGAAGCACTTGCATGTGATGGGATTGTCTCTCGGAGCCAGGCTCTACCCACACTGGCCAGATGAAGGAAGGCTGGGAATCATTGTGTGACTCTGTGGGATGGTTTTATCCCTGCTCCCAGGGCTCCTAGGGCAGCCTGCAGTGGGCAATGCAGGCCCATGGAATCCTGGGCACTTTAAGAATATGGAATTTTTCCACCTCATGATTCAGTCTTGCTAATGCAAGAGGTGTTCTGACATTAAAAATGTGGGGGGGTTTACCCTTATGTTTAACAAATAGAAGTCTAGAAATGTTTAACAAACATGAGAAGTGGAAAAGATGAAAAAAAAAGTGAATTACAGGCATTGTGCCCAAAAAACCTAGTGATTTTTAATCCACTGTAAGTTTTGTTTTATTTTGGTGGTGGAGGCTGAATGTGGTCAGTTAATACAGAGAATTAATAATGCATTACATTCCTCCCCTGCCTGACAGGAAGACACAATTCCTACTGCACATCTTTCTGTTGACCTCCTGTTCCTATCACCCATTTATGCCTGCTCATTTCTGTATTTTCTTTGGTTCATAACCAGAAGAAAAGCCCTTGCTTTACAAGCCATTGATAAATTGTCATTTACAGGAGGCAATAACTTCTTAAAAAATTTGCATAATGTTTTTACTGGTCATTTAGGGCTGCTGCGTATGATATTAAACCTTAAATGGCACAGTTTTATTATGCATTATGCCTCAAATAGCATTACAAACCCACCAGCCTCACTGGAATATTTTCTATTTCCTGAAATTTAATTGTGTTGCAAGCCAAGGCAGCTCATAAAGCTTCAATAAGTCTCATTACTAAATTGGGATGTTGCACTGGCAGTTTCAGATCACTTACATTCAATAAAATGGACACATGGTATTGCCAGCAGGCCTGCAAGGGCCGAGGCCATGGGAGAGGGCTTCAAAGACAGACTGAGGAGCAGCCCAGCTTGAGGAGTGGTTTAAAGCCTGGCTTTAGATCTTCCCTCTGCCTCACAAGCTCTGGCACTGGGACCAACACATTCATATCTATATATGTAAATATATAATGAGGATGCAGCCAGCAGAGACATCACATTTTCTCCAGGAGGTTCGCTTGGGCCAGAGGCATAAACCCCTCTGTAGGATGGAGCTAAAGCTGGCACAAGACAGCTCTTGTCAGGGTGAGCAGGGGGAAGGAGGCTTTGGGAACTTGCTTCTCCTTCCCCATGAACGTGGGTCACTGGGGCCAGTAAATCAAGCGAGGCCGCCACTGACTGCTGATGTCACCCAGGATCTACTCCAGTAGCCATTAAGTCAATTGAAAGTCTCTCATGGATATCAGATGGCTTTGAGTTAGAGCCCAAGGTCAGGTTTAGCTTAAGTTCACCTGGCAGTGTGATTTGTACCCATGGAAGTAACTGGCCTCAATAACAAGTGCTGAACTGTCATGGCCCAGCTCACTGCTTAAATTAACTTGCTCAGCTGGACTTTCAAATAAAGCTGTTTTAAGAATGCAGTGTAGCATAGAAAGCAATTTGTTTCCTTAAGATTTAGTACCAAATGCCTACCTTGATTTGGATTCTAGAGAAGGCAGCAACTGGTGAAGTGGACAATTTGGAACTTAACATATTTCTCCTCCCTGAGATCGGATCCCATTAAAACAAGGTGCAAAGTGCTACTAATTTGTCAATCATTCCTTGTGTAATTTTATTCCTCCAAGTAAATTACCTGGGAGAGTGTTTCCTTTTTTCCTGCATCTCCCTTCACTGCACCTTTCATTGGCCTGGATCCCTGCTCAGGCAGGAAAGCAGCACCCCACACCCACCTTCCCTCACCTCCCATCGCTCCAGCTGCTGCCTCCAGATGACATCTTTCTCTTGCCATCTGCAGAATAGCTGTGTAAGATGGGGTGAAGAGAATAGGACAACTCAATGAGCCTTTAATCCAAAAGAAAAACTCTTTGTATCCACAGCTAAAATAGCCATAGCAGGGGAAGGAGTGGGAGTATCCCAATACCTCTAAGAAAAAATGGTTCTGCTGATGTTTCCCAAAAAGTACCAGAAATGGCACAATGCACCTTTTTCTTGTGGTGTTTCCACATCATGTCTGTAGCAAAAACCACTCAGGTAAGTGGTAAGTTTCTGATTTAGAGCAATCAGAAGTATACACAAACCCAAAGCAAAACACATCAGTTCTTGGAGTTTGTCCAAAAATGCTTACATTTACATCAGTCTCATGGAGCAGTTTAGAAAGGTTCATAAAACCTGAGCCTAAGTTTCAGGGCTGCATTCCTTGTAAGCTGTTCAGAGGGATACAGGCAGTTAACTGCTCGCCTCAAAACCAGTTTGTGTCCAGCTAAACACTGGATGAAGCTGAGGGTCATGTCAAGCTACTCAGGGAAAACCTGAGCTAAGCAACCCTGCTTTCCAGCTCAGACAAACAAATGTAAGGAGTGTTTAACTGATCCACCCTCTGGAACTGCAAGACATCAGCCTCCAGTAATGTGTAATTGTGTGAGAAGGTATTTATTCACAGCTCGATCATAAATTCTGCTCAGAATTTCAATGGGTGTTATTTACAATACCTGGGTGTTATTTACAATTCCAGACCTCTAAGCCAAGCATGATGGCAGCTGTCTTCTGTCAGCTGCAGGAGCTCTGGCTTTGTTGTAGTGGATTGATTTCTCTCTGAGAGTGGCCAGCACCAGCTCAGGGTTAAAATGCCCCAATGTTACTATAGTAACAGGTGTGTGATGCTACAAAGGGAGGGATGCAAAAACTGCAGGTGGAAGAACAAGACAAATTCCTTTTGAAAATTTTATTATTTTTGTGCTCCTTCATACCCTGAGCTTTGTGTACTCTGTTGGCTACATATATGAGATGCAGAGCAAGAATCACCCCAAAAATTCAGCACCACGTTTGACTCCTTGATCTCTCAGCAGTGCTGTGGGGTGACACTGGCTGATCCCACTCTGCAGGAAGCTGCAAATCTCGTCATAAATTCAGCTACAACTAACGCCCTGGACTGAGCCCATCTTTTGGGTTATGAGGTATTCAGAAAGAGCTTTTTTCAGTCAGTGCCACACTCCTCAGACTTAATCCTTGCCCCAGAGATGTCCTGCCTTCTCCCTTCCAGGGGCAGGAGGATGAGGATCATGGAGATGGACTAAGAAGATTTTTACATGGCATCATGAATGCTCTTTACTTGTAAAATATGATGCTTTTTTAAGAACAGAAGTAGAAAAAACATCATTATGTTGATTCATTAGAATCCCAGACTAATTTCTCTAATTCTCCTTTTTAGAAGATGGTTGCTTCCTCCATAAACCAGCATTTCTCAAGGAAATGTAGACTTTTAGACTGGTAAATTTGCCACAAATGGACAAACTTGATTCTGATTCTCCCCTTTCCCTCTCACATTCTTCACCATTTCCTTGGGGCAAAACAGGTGTCAAGGGAATTCTTCCCAGCTGTTGCCCATCCATAACCAATTGGTATAAACTTCTGCACACACCAAAGACAACAGAGCTGCAGAGGAAGAGCCACACTCCATCATGCAGAAACCATTTCTGCAGTAGGAACTAAAACATAACCTCATTTTCAGCCATTGGATTTACCCTGCAATTCTGGCAGAGAGGGGAAAAGAGAGAGAAGGGGGAGAAAAAACCTCAAGTTTTGATTTTTAAAATGAGAAAATTGATGTGGAAGTCACAGATGGTGAATAAATATGGGGCAGAGAATTGTCATTTGGCAGCCAGCTCTCCTGACCAATTTAAGAGGGATATGCTGTTATCTAGTTTGGTTCAGGGAAAATACATTCTGGGCAGCAGTTAGCCATTTAAGAGGCTTCATTGTTTTATAAAATATATTTGGGTTTGATACAAACACAATTAATTCAGCTTTCTAATATTGTGTTTGAACCAAATCCAAAATATGTGAACATTCATTCTTTTATGTCATTTATTGGTTCCAGGTTCTGAAGGCTTAGATTTAAAAAGGGATTTGCAACAAATAAAGAACGTTTGGGGTGACTTCAGCTGGTGCAGCAAACTCCATTCTTATGCACTGTTTTGGGATGTGCCTCCAAATTATCAGACAAATGATATGTTCCAAATTAAGTCCCTCATTACGGGTGCTTTTCTGCTGCACAGCATTCTTCATTATTGTACTGCTGTATTTTGGGGACTTGTTGGGCTTTGCTGGGTCCAGCAACGGAAGCAGAGGATTGGGATGAGGAGCAGCACAGGCAGGGCTCTGCCAGCTGAGGCTCTGCACAACTGCACTCCTGGCTCAGCTCTGGCTTCCCAAGGGACAGCTCTGAGGTGACAGAGACCTTGGAACACCATCCAGCCCTCCTGGTCCAGAGGCTTCTCTTCTCTCAGCACAGAGCACCTTGGCTCTGTTTGGCTCATTTGTGTTTCGGGTGCTGACAGCAAAGGATATGGCAAATGAGTTGAAATTAAAAGAGCTTTTTCCAGGTGAAGAAGGGTCTTGTTCCCAATCTCCTCCTGCTGAGACTGCCGTGGGAAGGAGCACCCAGGGCTCTGCAGGCTGCCAGTGCCACGAAACCCATCATCACCAGTTCCTACTGAGGGCAGCTTCTGTGCTACCCAGAGGGCACTGGCCACCATGAACAGTGCATCAGCCCTGCCTTTCCTCCCCAGAAATGTTTCTGAGTCAATGGCTTCTGTGAAATCCTGTTTTCCTATGCAGAGCCCACAAATCTTTCCATGGTTCTTAGGTTTGGCATCAAACTTCTCTGAGTTCAGTCAAATACTGATGGCACTACAGATTACACAGGGGAAAAATTCCAGTCTCCACTTAGACATCAGCCCTTTCCTCCACATCCCTGTAACTTCAGGGAGAGAAAGGAATTGGGCACAAATATTTCAGGACTATGCTTATGATTCCCTTCTGAGTTAAGAACCCTGTGGTGTAAATCTCTGCTGCAGATCCCTCTCTGTCAAAGAGAGCCAAAAAGAGGTTTTAAAAACAATTATCACCAAATCCAAAAGAGATTTTAAAAGCAAATTATCACAGCCTACTCTGCCACACATTATCCCTCATCTGGTGGTAAATCAGCACTGCTCATATCGTCGCTGACTTGCAGAACACATCCCTCCATCCCAGACATAAATGTTAATTAGTGAGGTTTCTGCTTCAAATTAGTGATGCCAGAGCGCTTTGAGACTCCCATGTGTGAAGAGCCACAGAGGCCAAAGTGTTCCTGTTGCCTTTGGTCACAGTGGCTGAAATAGATGTCCTTTAATAGCTCTGCTTTTTCCTCACAGGTCGGTGGGTAAACGAGCCCTGGTGCCCCCTCAGACACACAAGGAGGCAGGAGCAGAGCTCTTTGAAGCTCCTCCACACTCACAGCCCCGTGCAGGGGAGGGGCAGGGGGTGTTAACAACCTTCAAAATATACATGTGAACCAGAAAGATTAGGACTTTCAGAAGAGCCTTCAACCAGGATCTTTTTCATGTCTATGATAGATATCTAGCTCATTCACTATCTGCACAGATGAAAGCAACCTCTGATGGTATCTTCTCTGCTTACCACCTTATCATATCAGTGATAAAAAGACCAGTCAAGCTGCCTGGCCTTGGAACTCATGATGCCATTATTAATATTTGCCTGGTTTCTCCTCCCTTAGATGAGTGTGGGTATGAAGGAGAGCGGAAGAGGAGGGCAGGCAGCTGGGGAGGAGAGGACACCTGTGCAGGAGCATCAGCTCTGATGGTTGCAGCACTGTCTGCATCACCCCAGCCGTGGTGGGAAAAGAGTTCCTGCTCCTCAGGCCCCTGCTGACAAGGGGAACGTGCTGTAACCCACACATCTGTCACAGGGCCATGGCCACAGGAGCCAGGAGGTGGGGAGGCTCTCCTCTGATGCCTTGTGAAGGCTGACCTAGAACAGAAACTAGACAGAGCTAAAGAATAAAGTCAGGATTTTTTAAGAGGCCTCAATGGATCCACCTTGGGAGCACAACCCAAAATGGTCACAAAATGGATGACCGGTCACAGGGTCTCTCACTTTTATAAGTTCTGCTCCATTTGCATATTGGAGTTAATTGTCTAATTATAGCTTCAGCTTATGAAGTCCCATCCTTCTTGTTTTCTCTTTGGTCCACCATTTTTTATGCTCTTGGGCCTGAGATCTGGAGTGGTTGTTCTTGGGTCCCCAGCTAGAGAAGGAATACTTTTGTCTCCCTACTCTGTGAAGAGAGTTTACCATCCCCTAATATGAAGCCTAGACTTTCACAATAAAGCAGAATAGAATCTGAAAAAAAATAAAAGTTAAAACCTGAAGCATCATCATCTCTGAGTGCTTGGCCTTGAAACACATAGCACCACACACCCTCCAAGCTCCATCCACCCACATGGGTGAGGCAGGCTTGGAGCTCTCCTGCCTTAGAGGTTTTCTGAAGCTTGTGGCACTCACAAAATACCTCAGGAAGCCATGTCAGGGAACTGCTGCTGTGTCAGGTGGTGTTAATCATCTCTGCCTGCTCTGGAAGGGCAGGGCATGCTGCACACAATGGAAAGGGGATGGTGAGATGTGTCGTGCTGCTTCCACCATGCAAGGTATGAAAAGTGCCTTCTGCAACAAAGAAATAACAGTGCTTGGGATTAATTGCAGGTTTAGAGCTAGGGAATCCCACTGGGTTATACACATATGGTAAGCCCTTTCCCCACTTTGTGCATGGAAAAAGGAAAACATGAAAGAGGAAGAGCTGCCAGCAAACACACACCAGGATGGATAAAAGCAACAGGAAAGAAGGAACTTTTTGAAAGCACAAGCATATATATCTATATATACATGTACATATATATATAAAACAAACCATAGATACTTTTTGCTCTATAAACAACAGTCTATTTAGATTTCAAGATTCAATGTTCACTGCATAGATGTATTATAACATACTACACACCTAAAAGTAAAAGTGTTCTATTTGGATGTCACATGCTGGTGATTGCAGATAAGAGAAGGTGAAACCAACTAATCTGGCTCACCCAGAACTGATGCTCACCGAGATGCATAAGCTCATGGTCAGTTTTGCAGGAACTAAAGGACTGGTTTTCATGATTTCAGCTTCTTCAGCCACTGTGGTAGTGACAGGGCAATGCAGAAAGTCAAAAAGTAATATCTGTTAAATCCAAGAGTATAAATTGGGGGTGAGAGAAAAAGATCCCTCTTTAAAAAGACACTAAAAGGTGACTAGAAATATTGTCCTCATCCATTATCTTTCACACCCAGTGCTTTGATGGACTCTTGTTTAATGAATAAGATTCATAAGTAAAACACTGTCTTTTCACATCCTGAAATCCCTCTTCCCATCCATGTGATTTCCCACTGCAAAAGAAGTATGGCATTCCCCCTTTTCTAGTTGCAAAATGTGAAAATGAAGGACTGGTTAATGTAAGGTTAAACAAAATATTAAATCACTTTGTCTAGTTATAGCACATTCTTTTCTCTAGGAGAAAAAAGGAAAGGCCATCTTGAGTAGAAACCATCTGTTCATTAATTATGTATCCAAAAGTTCCCAGATTTTCCAGAAAATATATTATTTTAAATAATATTATAAAAATATTTTCATTAATAGTATAAAATCATAGAATCAGAGAATGGCTTTGTTGGAAGGGACATTTAAAGTCCATCTACTCCAACTCCCAGCAAAGGACAGGGACAGCTTCCATGAGCCCAGATTGCTCAGAGTCCCTGGGGATGCAGAGTATAACTGCAGCTAGGAATTCACCATCCATCCATCCATCCATACAGACTTGAATTTTTTTTTTTATACCTTCATATCCACATTGGAAATCTTAAATTCCAAGGCTGCTGATGGCTCACACTGCCCCGTCCTGCCTGTATGAGCATTCCAACCAATTCCTGCCCCATCCTGCTGCAGGGCAGCCGCTGCTCAGACACGCACACCTGTCTGCTCCAGCAGTGCTGCCAAACTCCTTCCCACACTTCCCTACTCTCCAGAGCACTCTCTCTCCTAATCCTGTGCTCAGCAGCAGCCAAGAGGTGCTTAATACACCCCCATTTGGCACCTTCCCTCTGAGCTGCCTATTCCAGGCTGCCAATACAAGCACAGCAGCTCCAAACTGCCCAGCCGAGCCAAGAATGCTCTCCCTTGTGTGCAGCTCGCCAGCCAGAGGCAAAAGCAGGAACTTTAGAGATTATCTGGAGGGAATATTCCAGGAATTTAGATTTTAGCCACAGCAGTAGGACCATACATCATTAAAGCTGCCTCTCCTGCCAATGTAAAAAGCAAACATCAATGATTTAAATCACGGTTCCCCAGTGGCTCATTTAAATCACTTGGATGGAAATCAGTCCACCTTGTCACTGTGGAAGAGGTAGAAATGGAAGTTGTGGATTCATGACTCCCAGGTCAACCCTCAGCATGGGACATGGACCAGGTGACAATAAATCCTATGAGGCACAGTATATAATGCACAGTTTTGTGATGTGTGGCACTGATGAAACCTGATTCCTACAGCTCTGTGTGTTTTGTGTGTGGAGTGTCTGTGTGACTATTGACCAAAGCTTTCCCTGCAGTCAATATGTGCAGCCTTGTGCTTTCTAGTGTTTCATGAGGGTTAAACTCATTGATCAGCTCCTTTCTGGGAGCATTTCATGGAGCCTTTCTTTTATTTTCACCCACCAGCCGGTTTTCCAGAAACTTGCACAAGACATGGGGATGGAAATTGCTGCAGATGGGGACACATTCGGGGACACACAGCACAGAGAGAGGAATCTTGGAAGAACATGTCCAAGGGTATTCCCACCTGGACAGGTAGGCCTGGCCCACCTACACATCTTGGGCTGTTCTGAGCAGCCTGTGAGATGCAGGATCCCAAGCAGGCATCTGCCCCCATCACTAAAGCTCTGCATTAGCAGAGGTGTCTCTGCCACAGGAATCCACAGCTTAACTGGAGAAGCCTGAGGGAGGTTGGCAAAGGGAGCAAATGCTGCTGTGTTGCTACAGGTGAGCAGCTGATGCTGACAAAAAGCCCAGCCCAATCCACACAGAATCAGACCAAATCCTCATTTCCCTGCAGCTAGAGGAGCTCTGCCAGCTCTCTGGCACTCAGACATGTTTCAATTGGTTTTAGTTTTTACAGCTGTACAATAACCAACAAACAGCAAAACCTGCTATGTAACAGAGATTCTTTGGCTCCACATTCTTCTGCCTGTTTGATTATGTGAAAGTGGCAGGTTTTATTGCCTGTATTGCCTATAGAAAGAGACAGTTCTTAGCATGTAAAAAGGTACCAGAACCCAGACCCAGGTGAATGCTTTGCGTGCAGGCAGCTGGCCACTTTTTGACAAAGTTGTTTGACGCTTCCAGCACTGCAGAGGCATTTGAGAGGTGACAGCTGATTTCAGTCTGGGTGACACTGAATTCTAAGCAGGGACACTCACATGAGAGGTGGGGCAGGCACTGATCTCTGGTCTCTGGTGACCAGCTACAGGACCTGAGGGAAGAGCTGGAGCTATACTAGGGAGGGTTAGGCTGGAGATCAGGGCAAGGTTCTTCCCCAGAGGGTGCTGGCACTGCCCAGGCTCCCCAGGGAATGGGCACGGCCCCGAGGCTGCCAGAGCTCCAGGAGCGTTGGGACAGCGCTGCCAGGGATGCCCAGGGTGGGGTTGTTGGGGTGTCTGTGCAGGGCCAGGGGCTGGGCTGGGTGATCTTTGTGAGTTCCTTCCAGTTCAGGATGTTCTATATTTCTATGATTGTAAGTGCTGTTAAGAAATGTTCCTGGTTCGTGAACAAATTCTTTTTAAAAAATCCCACAGAAGGAAAGAGAATAGAAAGACAGAAGTGATATCACTGCTCTGACCATTACAGATTTGTGGGAGTGACAGGGAGATCAGGACATAGACTGAAATCCCTCCTGCTCCTCTGGCTGCTGAGCTGCCTCATCCTTTGCTCCATGATGCTGCTGTGGCTGTCTCTGCACTGAGTAGGGTCGGGACAACGTTTAGGTTGTCCTATATAAAAACGTCCAACTATATTAAAAACTGATATAATCTTCACACTGTACAGAGGAAAAACCTCCACTTAAAACACTGTCCTCAGATAACAGAAAAGATTTACCTTGATAAACCTAGAGAAGGCTGTGAAGAAACAGAGATAGCACAGAGAGGAAGGTATTATAATAAGAATCTGCTTTGTCTGCAGGTTCACTTAAGCAGCTCAGCTCCATAGGAGCTGATTTCAACCTCTACTTTTTGAAGTAATAACAGCATAATTAACAATAACATTAATAACTCATTAATGAGGATCTTACTTCCTGTTAGGGGATACAACTGGCTTTATTTAGAGGGTATTCAACCTCTGCTTGCTTTCTTTGTCCCAGTTAATGCTTTTCTCTTTCATATCTTTGCCAGTGGTCAAAGGCAAAATAAGTATTCCTATTTTCATTATAGGGAAGGCAACAATATTATGTATCTTTCAAAAGACCCTTTCCATTTGCCTTTCTAATGGTTTAAAACAGAGCAAGAAGCTGGCAGCTGGCAAATGCCCAATATCTGATCAGTCATAGCACAGGGAAGGGCTGGAGTTGGTGCCCAAGTGTTTCCATTTTAGTTTCTTCTCTTCTGCTCAGGTGGCAGAAAAGCCACCAGCCCTCCCAGTGCCCTGTCCCTGCAGCCAGCAGCATCATGAGGGATCAGCAAAGAAATAAGAGATCAAAGAACGTTGTGGGAAAAAAATGGTGGGTACTGAGCAGGCTG
This sequence comes from Hypocryptadius cinnamomeus, assembly GCA_013400635.1. NCBI lineage: Eukaryota > Metazoa > Chordata > Aves > Passeriformes > Zosteropidae > Hypocryptadius > Hypocryptadius cinnamomeus. Next base: position 145,582 of record VYZP01002570.1, on the reverse strand, counting down.
AATAGGAGCAAGAACATGAGGAAATGATAAATTCATGCTGAGACCTCTGAAGATGGGGATAAGAGGGTAAGACAGAGAAGCAGAAGGATATGAATGTAATTGGGATATGGTTTTAGCTGTGAGATCTGTTAAATTGAATTTCTGTTTGGTATAACATCCCTTGTATATGTTAATCGCTATGTGCTCCAGCAGCCTGATTTAGTGTTATTATCAAAAAGGGCTCCTGCCTTTGTCAAAGGAAGATTACAAATTATTCCAGATAAGTAATGAAACTAAAGACCTTTAAGACTAATTGGCCATTGTGCAATCCTGTTAATATCCTTTCTTGTTTAACAAAAAATGAGGAGGCAATTAAGGGCAAATACCAAAAAATCTGTACCTGGTCTCTTGCACAGAAATATGATTTATACACTCCCAGATGTTCCTATCAGGAGAAAAAAATATGGCAGATGATCATCCATCAACAGCCAGCACAGCCAAGGAAACTCCAGTTTTGTATTAAACCTGAGCTGGGAATGGCTTGAGACCCAACCTTTCCTAGGCTTGCCAGTGAAAACAAGAATTTCTGTTGTGTCTCCATATTAAATAAGGAGTTGAATGAGTTTAGCCAAGCCTCAGCTGTCACATTCTTTGAGACACAGCTGCTTTCTGAGGGCTCAGAAAGGATCCTGCCCAGCAGAGCCTTGGCTGGACATGGCATGGGCTCACAGGACCCAGCTGTGCAAACCTGGTCAGGCTCCATCAGAGAGGCACAAACAGACCTTGGAAAGTGCTCTGGGGCCCTCTGGACCTCACAGTCATCTCCAATCAGTCAGGTCCCAGCTGCTGCTTGGTGCTACTGTTAATAATCATCCTAATCAGGTGGTTTTGCATAACATTGCCTCTGCATTCCTCCTTCTCCCAGTTCTTGAAGTCCCCAATGTTGCATTAAAACAGACAAAATAGGAAAACAAGTGACTGTGCAAGTCATTAGCAGGTGGGGTTTGGGGAAATCAGCCCCTGGCTGCTGCTGCTGCTGCTGGTGATGGGCAAACACTGCTCCAGCTGGAGGAGTGAGTGAGGCTGGGGAATCCCTCTGGAGAAAACAGCCCTTCACACGCTGCCCAAGGAGTCTGCTCAGCCCAGGGCTCACTTTTACTGTGCCATTAATTCATTGCACAATTTTCTGAGACAGCTCCTTGATCTTGACAAACTTGATCCCCTCTTTTACCTTAGCGTGTTACCTGCTTTGTTCATTTGTGTGACTGCCTTAATCTCTCCTGGATGACTCACATCAGCTTCAGATCTTTAACAACTTTATTGCTGTATTTAATCCTGTGTTTCATGTTCACTAGCTCAGTTAAAAGAGGGATAGAGTCAGTCTAATGCTTTGGAGTTCAGGAGGAGGAACTCCTTCGGCCTCATTGCCAGGCTCTGTCCTCCAGCCCCAAGCACCTTCCTGTGCTGTGCTCATGAGGTTTCAAATCCAAGTTTGTCAAACCATCAAAGCATTTTCACATGATGCAGCAGTGATTCACAGGTCTACACGTGCATGCAGGCACAGGGGGAAATGTGCAGCTTTGGGCTCCACATCCTGCACCAAAAGCTGTTCCCTGCACGGTGGGAGGCTGCAGGGAGGAAAGGGACAAGGACATCACCCCATGAGCTGTCTCTGGCTATGGAGGGCCCTGATGGACCACCCCACTGTAACTGGCAGAAATCAGCTGCAAGTGCAGGCATTTCTCCTTTTGTAGATGAGATAAGGCAGGATTAAAATGAGAGAGATTAAGCCAAAACCTCTGCTAGGTATTTAAAGTTGCCCAATACAATCTGCTTTTTTGTTGTTTTAGAGCCCCAAGACACAGCAGGCTCCTCCTGAGTCTGAAGCTCTTGTATTTGAACTGAAGTGCTGTGTCTGCCTGGTGGATATCCTAAATAAACCTTCACCTGTGGGAAGACATCTCTTTAATGGCATGGCAAGATCTCTGTGAGGTTCTTATCCTAAACAAATCCTTGAAAGTTTATGTCTTCCTAAATCACATGATGGTCCTGGGAGCACAAAGAACAATGAGCTGAGAGAGGGAAAGAGTAAAATAAAAGCAAAGTGTTGAGGAAAGTGCTTTCTTTTGAGTTGGGGGGCCTGTGAAGTGAAGCATTCAGGGCAACTTCCAGTGGGAATTGCAGCCAGATGAAATTTGCCTGCATCCAGAGGAGCCCTGGTTCCTGCAGCACCCAAGAGTGTTGCAAGAGTGCCCACAACCTCCACAGCCTCCATGCAGCTTTTTGGTTTTCCCCAACAAAGCTAAATCCACCAAATCAGTAAACTCAGAAGGATTTAGTCGAGACCTTATTGGTGAAATATTGTTCCCTAAACACCCTCCATGCTGATGTGTTTTTGCAGTAAAAATCTGCCCATTTTGCTGCTGTATCCTCTCTTGGCTGCTCAAGTGGTCACTCAGCCATGGCACCTCTCAACATCACCGTGAGGGCCTTGCAGAGACACTGCTGCTGCTGCTCAGAACCCAGGTGGGCATTTGCCTCTAAAGATCTGCTTTGCCTTTAATGAATTATTGCTTTTCACCAGGCTGCATTTTCTAAGTGAGGCAGAGGCTGCAACCTCCCTGGTAAAAAGGATCTTAGGAAAGCTAATTTAAATTTCAAGGACCTCTTAGGGATAGTTGCTAATGGTTATGCTAATTGGCATAGGGTCTGAGTGACAGTTATGTCCTGGAATGATTCGCAAATCACATTTTCTTGGAGCTTATTAGCAGACTCATTAACTGTACAACAGTACATTACTTTCAGAAATTCAGATCTAAGCAGAAAATTAAAATTATTTGCTAAATGACCTAATAAAATTGAATAAAATGTGCTGAGAAAGTGAAAACTGAGGTATATCAGGACTCCAGAATTTGGCTAAAAATAATCTCCATTTACCATTGATGTTCACCCATTCCTCTGGGAGTAGCTGTAGCCCAGGTGAGCCTCACTTAGAAACCTGTTTAGATATGAAAACCAATGAACTCAAATCAACAGCAGCAAGTCCCAGCTCCTTGCATCCAGAGCTGGCATTAAATTCACTGCAGACCCAGCCAGAGCTTTTTCCAGTGATGCATCTCGTGGTGCCTCCTCCTCAACTGCCTTTCTCCTTCCCTCTGCAATTCTCCATGCAAACAAAAACCCAAACAGCTGCACTTTCCTGCTTCCCTGATGAAACTTTTGGCAGAGTTATTTGTAAAAATAAAAAGTCTTTTTTTTGAAGACAAAGAGAGTGTGGGAAGGAATGAGAAGCCAGGTATTTATTTCTGTCTACATGTGAGACAGGACACTATGGAATCTCCAACCTGGTTAAGATGGTATCCAGTCTTCCTCGTGTGAAAAAGATGTTTCCCAAATTCACAAAATTCTTTTGAAAAACCATTAAATGGACATATATTTAAATTTTTTACAAAACTATCAGCTTTCCATGCTATCCAAACACATACATATGTATGTAATACAGATGTGCATTTCCACACAATTTGGATTTTTTGTGTACTGCCAAGATAGAAGGAGAATCTGATTTATGATTGTGTGAGCATGTGTATAACATTGATGCTCCCAATCCAAGTTTGCTGGCAGGAAAATTCTCACACATTTAATAATTACCCACCGAAAACCAGGATCTGCAGTATCCCCTGATGATAACCCACAGCATCTCCATAACTTGTGTTCCCCTCCTCTGACTCTGAGTGCCAGGTGTAAAATTTCAAGCACAAGTTCTACCTCCTTAATAATAGAATCAGGGAATGCTTTGGGTCAGAAAGGACATTAATATCATCTTGTTCCAACCCCTAGCTATGAGCAGGGATCTTTCACTAGAGCATTTTTTAAATTAATTTTTTTCTTTCTTACCTCTCTAAATATATCAGCAAGAAATAGTACTTTAAGGGTTTTAAAAGCCCTTTTTGAGGCCTTCAGTGCAAAAATCACAAGAAAGCTGGGTTGGATCAGATATACTCCCCAAGGCAGACCCAGATCAGAAATTTCTGTTAAATTCTCAAGAAACCTGGTCTTCACCTCATATCCAGAATGAAAACCTGATTTCTTTTGGTTCCAGATTTTATTGAGAACTCTTTAAATATCTCAACTTCATAAAAGCTCGAGCTGTAGCAGAAATATCTGATGAGTGTATGGCTTTCTTGGCACACTGAAGTGCTTGAAAATTTCTCTCCAGTTCCCTGTTTCTCACAGGCATTGTTACACTTGCAATTTATCTCAGGGTGAATAAAACACATTCTGCTTCATGACATTTTTTGTTGGATTTTTTTTTTATTTCTTGAGTCATATAACAGCAGGTCTCAAATAGAATCCATGGGAATATTTTTCGCTAAAGAAATCTCAAACCAAAAGAAGCTGTTAAATTCAAACATGTTTGTCAACCCCACAAAACTTTGTTTTACAAAAGCAGCAATCTGATAAGATTGGAGTGATAGGCAGAGCTTTTTTTCTTGAACTGGAACTTCAAAAGAACCAACTTTTGAAATAAAAGGTTTTGAAAAAAACTCAGAAATTAGAATGAAATATTTTGATGCCATGGAAACAATCACTTCACATGAAAAAAATACCTCCAGCTTTAGTGCTTTGGAATTCAAATGCTGGGAATTTAGACACTGAATAAATGAGGAAATTTGTTGTTTGTTGACTTCCTGGTCCTGCTCCTCAACAGGACATTGGTAATTCCTTACCACCATGAAATAAGCGCGATGCAGACCCACTTTTTATCATGTCCAAGATTAATTCAATTTCTAAACTAACAGCCCTTACTTTTCCATCCCTTGTGCAGGTCACAGCTGCCTCATCTTTCTCCAAGTCCCCTCCCAGACCACCAGACCCAGGGATAGCAGTGGCCAGGGGATGGGTGGTATGGACATTTTTCTGCTGAAACCTCCTGAAACCTACCAGAGTCCCACCTACCCTTCCTATCACAAAATTATACCTAGGTCCTGTGAAGGTAATTTCTAGGAATTATCTCTGCATTCAAGCCCAGAAACTCTGTTTTTATCTCAGCAGGTCCTTTGAAAGCTTTTCCTCAAACTACAGCAGAAATGCTGTTTCAATCCGTATTATTGATTTTCAAGGCCAATTTGGATGGACCTTCGAGCAGCTTGGTCTAGTGGAAGGTGTCCCTGGCCATGGCAGGGGGTTGGAATGAGATGATCTCTAAGATCCCTTTCAACCCAAACCATTCTGTGATTCTGATTTTACAGTTTTAATATGGTCCAAATTAAGAGTGCTTACAGGCAAGTGGACAATCCCACTCAGGGTAGATGAAGAGGCCAAATCATTAAGAGCTCTAGTGAAAATTGGGAGAAACAGGCTCTAGAGAGATTTTCTCTTTAGAAAAACTCTCTATTTTTGACAAAATATGTTGTATTTTCCCCTGTAACACTGGGATTCCTTCTCTAATAAAGAACCTGTGAAGCTGCTGTCACTGCTACATAAAGCATTATGGTCTTAGATAGATATAATACATATAAAGAAATACAGCATAATATTTCACTATGGGAATGCAGTACAATCTGCATCCCAAACCACATCTGCTTTGGGCTGCAGAGAGCCACTGTCCAGGGAGATAAATAGAAAACTCTACATCCAGGTACCTCTGAGCACTAGGTGTGGTGGGCAGCACAGGTGAGGGACCTGGCAACGTGGGGTGTGAATTAATCATAGGATCATGGAAAGGCTTGGGCTGGAAGGGACCTTAAAACTCATTCAGTGCCACCTCCTGCCATGGCAGGGACACCTTCCACTGTCTCAGGCTGCTCCAAGCCCTGTCCAGCCTGGCCTTGGACACTGCCAGGGATCCAGGGGCAGCCCCAGCTGCTCTGGGCACCCTGTGCCAGGGCCTCAGCACCCTCACAGGGAGAATTTCTTCCTAACATCCAATCTAAACCTGTTCTCTATCATCTTGAATTAGCAGCATAGATGGACATTTCCCCAGGATCCAGACATCCCCCAAACTGGGCTGCAGTGAGCATGGAAATCTTGACCCAAGTTTGGTCTGAACTGCTACCAAAAAAAGGATCAAAGCCAAAATGTTCAGCTGCAAGTCTGAACCTTCCTGGTTCTTCAAGAGCTGGACTGAGCATTTCTGTGTGACGTCCTCTCAGTCACAATGAGCAAAAAGCAGCCCAGAGGGTGGCCAGGAGGCAGAACATCACCTGCATGTCCCCACCTCTTCTTCAGAAGCCAAATAAGAAACATGGACAAATAGAAACTCATGCCCAGGGAGCAAAGGTCATCTAGAACAAAAAAACATGAGGAAGTCTGGGCTTCTTTCAGAGTTCAGATTTGTAGTGTATGATCTCCAAAAAGCCCGCTTGTGCTGCCTAATACCTGCATCTTTAGACTTGCTTAAGCCTCTGGGAGTCTGTGGAGTCAAGGCAACTTCACAACAGACTGTTTCACACAGAGCTTTTCATCCCAAGCCCTTTCCACAGTAGTGACCCAGCTGTGTCACCAGATGAACTTGTTCTTGGCTTCAGCAGCTGCTCAGCATGTTGTAAAATCAGCCTGCTTGTTTAAGAAACCTCATGGAAATTTAGAAACTCAGCAATACACTTTGCAAAAAGCTACTCTGGGTTGTTTTCTATTTTGATAGCTTTGAAATGGGGATAAATAAACCTTACATTCCCAATATTGGACTGAGTGGGGGGTGGGGCACTGGGACTCTGTGGTGGCAGAGGTGGTGGTCACCTTGTGAGCCCACTTCAGTCTGTGAATTTACACCACTTCAGGTCTGCCACAAATTGTCTGGTGCTGCTACTTTGCCTCCCAACAGCTTCAGTTCTGGGAGCTATAACCACAGTTTAAAGGCATTCAAGCAGTGTTATTCTGATACTTTCACTAGAGGAAAGTGTCTCAAGCATTCACCCCTTTAAAGCAAACCCCAAGCATTTGCAGCCCATCCTGTGGGTTTGTTGAATTTTCCCCTGTAGCTACATCTTTCCACTATATATCTGTGCCTGTAGCAATAAAAACAAGGCAATCATTTACCTCCCATGGTTGTTGTACCAAAACTGGATTTTTATCCCAGTGTCTTATCTTCTCCATTCAGAGCCAATGTATCTTATTACTTTGCAGCAAACATGGGCAGAGATGAAAGATTCTCTCATATATTTCCCTTTCTATTAAACCACAAGGCTTTATCATTCCCTTTCATTCTTCAGTCTCAGGTTTTATTGTTTCTATCTCTGTCACATGTGATTTTGGCTTTCATGTGAATGTGAATATGTGCATTTATCTATTTATCCCCTTTATCACAACCAAACAAGATCAGGGCCACTTTAAAATACCTGGCCACTGAATTCTGTTTCATCAGATATTCACAGCAATAACCTTACCATGCAGACTTGGAGTTATGCAGATATCAGCATAAAATATTTTTGAAGACTTTCAATATTTCCACACATTCTCTGTTTCATACATGAGTATGTCACACCAGGAAAAACAAAAATTACCTAGAAGGGTCATTTTTTCATCCTAGAAGGATCTGACCAGGCCAAACCCTGTCCATGCCAGCACAGGGGCATAGACCTAGAGGGCAAAACTCAGGCAGGACTTGGCAGGACGTTTGGGAGGCTCGGGGACTGCCTAAACTGAATCTTGTTCTCCTCCCCATATCAGCAAAACACAGCCCAGCTGCACGTAAAGGTTAAAATTCTTGATCATTCAGTAGCACAGTTAATTATTTACCCCTCTATCTTCTCCCTTCAGATCTCTTTTTTTTTTTTTTTCCTAATCATGGTAAAGGGTTGGGTTTGCTGCAGCCTCAGTGAGCATCATTTCTATCCTGCTGAGGGAGAAATGGGGGTCAGAAAAATAATCAGAGTTCTGAAAAACATTTAAGTTGTAATAGTTCACCTTTTTAATTTGTACTTTGAGGATGGAATGGAAGAGAAGCCAGAAAGATCAGGGCGCCTGAAGGATTAGTACCTGATTTGAGTTTAAAGGAGTAATCACCTCACCTAATTTAGTCTCCTAATGTCAGAGGCTGCATTTCTCTGTATAATCAGTGAAACTAAGTGATCATTCCAGAGGGAGACTCAAGCCGTTCTTCAAACACAAAACTTATAAGCACTGTCCATCCTTGTCCTGTTCAAATTTTTGTTTCTTTTCCCCCTGGATCATCTCCCTTTCTGCTTTCCAGAAGGGAGCTGGGGCACATTTCAGCCAGGTGCTGCTCAGGCCAGGCAGCAGACAGGGATGAGTGTGCATCACTGAGCACTCCCACTCTCACGTGCTCCTTTTTAGCTCATTTTTGGAGAGCAGTGGCTGGAGCCATGGCAGAGAAGCCCTGAAAAGCCATCAGACCACTGATTTGGTCTAAAAGCCAGTGCAAATCCCACTGCACAGAAGAAAACCCAGAGTTTTGCCATGGATGCAGCATTCCCTGAGCCACAGTGAGTGCACTTTGACGTGGCTACTTCACAGTTGTCCACCCACTGCCCAGCTGAAACAGTGGGGCTGGGATGGTAGAACAGGAAACCCAACAGGCAGCATTGCTGGGTGTGATTTCCTATTCACACCTCTAATTAATGTCAGCAGAGTCATCAGTGGTGTAGTCACATTAATTACATGTGAATGACAACTGAAACAGCTTTGAGAATAAGTACAATTTCACCAGACTGCCGAAAAGGACAGGTCTTGGACATGACACAAAGCTGAATGTATTAAGAAATAAATCGTGATTTAAATATTTCAATATTAAAATAGATTATATTGCAGTAGCAATAGGTAAGATTACCAAAAAATGGGGAAACACACTGTAGGAATAATTACTTGCTTGTGGCAATTACTTACTAACAGTTTCCTGGAACAAGAAGCTATAAATATTTCCATGGTGGTCATTAGGCCTTCCAAAACCTTGGGAAGGCACCACCTGCTCTTCTGGCCTTGGCTGCAAGAGAGTCTTGGGAGAACAAATGCACATGAACCACTCATGGTGGAAGCTGCAAGACTCTGCCATGGCCTGGGGACCTGAGGGTGCTCCACACCCCTTCGGTGCAAAGACCATCCTTGCCATGGAGCATTAATTAGAGGTGTGAATAGGAAATCACACCCAGCAATGCTTCCTGTTGGGTTTCCTTTTCCACCATCCCAGCCCCACCATTTCATGGAGCCCACAACAGATGGAGAGTCTGCAAAGGGTGATTTAAACCATGCATGGGCTCAGCCAGGTCATCTCAGGGAGTTTGGGTGCTCCTGTGGCACAGGTGATGGCTGTGGTCACACAGCAATGAGGATGAGGATGAGGATGAGGATGAGGATGAGGATGAGGATGAGGATGAGGATGAGTCTTGTCAGAGGGTGCCTGTCCAGGCAGTGTGGGGCTGGAGGAGTAGCACAGGCAGACAGGCCTATGGTGCCTCCATCACAGCCAACACACAGCCATTCCATTATAGAAGCACTGAGGTTGGAAAACACCTCTGAGATCATTGAGTCCAGCCATTAACCAGCACAACATGCTGCAGCACCTCTGTCCCAGCCAAGCTAACTGCAGAGATTTGGAAAGATCCGCTGCTGGCAGAGCAGACAAGTCTGGAGTGTTGTCCTTTTGCTGGCTCCTGACTGGAAGAGGACAATTTCCACTTACACTTAATGTCTTCATGTGAAAAAAAACCAACTCCCAAAGTGTAAAGATCAAAAAACCTTGCTACAAACAGCATTCTGCCACTTCGTGTTAACAACATTGAGAATTTCATTTTTTTTTTCATCCCATTAGGAGACATTTTCCTGGCCATTAACATCCCCATACTCCTGTGCAGAAGTGCATTACCTCTAACACAGGAGGGCTGACAGCCAGCAGGAGATGTACAGCTCCCTGATGGTTAAATCTATAGGAAACCTCTGGTGTTTAATGAAACCCCTATGGAGACCTCCATATTAGCCATGGTTTAATGTTCCATAATGTCAGTGAATAATTTATCTATGAGCAACAGCAACTCCTGGATCTCTGGGCATTAGGAGTTATTTATGAGGTAATTTTAACAGTTTCACACTGGCTGGTCATTATGTCACAGAGGGCTGACTCTAGCCAAGGAGGAGAGAAATACTTCCTGATCGCTGGCTAAGCAGTAAACAATGACACGGGAGCACTTGCAAGGGGGTGTGTGCACAGCTGGGAAAGGACAGCAGAGGGAACAGCTCGACATGAAACCTGTCGAGATCTCTGCACAGAGCCCACTGCTGGCCCCAGTGCCACCAGCTCTGCCCCAAGAACCCCCCTGCAGCTCTCATCTTCCTCCTCCTGTGTCTAATGGCACCTTCCATCTCCCTCTTCCTGTGTCTAATTCCAACAACTGTGATGTAGAAGAGGTTAGAGAGTAAAGGGAGTGTAGGGAACAGCCCAGGGACACTGGAGAGAGCTGGACAGCCAAAACAGGGCCTCACATTTAGATCTGCTGTGGTCCAGTGAAGGAGCATGTACTGCAGCATCTCAGAATGGTGGAAAATGGTCACAAGCTGGCCAAACAAACAGGGGTATTTCCTGCAGGTCATTCCTGCACTTTCTGGGGCACACAGAACACTGTACACACACCTGGAGCACTTCACCTCCAGGTGTGTGCTGCCCCAGGCTGTGGGACTAGAAACCATGGCAAAAGGAAGTTGAGGGCATGGCCATAAAGCTGTAGCACAGGCTCTCATTGCAGTGTGACAGCAGACACAGGACACTGGCACAGGGGGTGACACCACAGACAAATGGAGAGAGGCAACAGGGCAGCCAGGCTGGAACAAGGAGGATGGAGAAGGTGTTACAACCAACAACTGGCCATAGGGGACAATGGAAATGGGAGGTGTAGGAATGAAGCAGAAAGTGACTAACCATGGAATTGGGAGATCTACAGAATAGAAAGAGCAAAACCACAAATAAAACACAAATAAAAACTAGCAGGACGGGCACTGTTGTGAGGCTGGGATGTCAGTGACCTGCTCTAGGTGAGGGCCCTGCTGCCAGGCACAATCTCACTACATGCCAGTAACGTACTGGCCTTGGCAGAGCATCAAGTGCTGCCACAAGAAACAAAATAATGAAGAATATTGAAAGCAAACATGTTAACAACCCAGAGAAGGACTGAGGTTAGAAGCAAGAAATGAGCAAGGAGTTGGCAGGAACAGGCAGAATTTGAAAGCTGGTAGTAGTTGTGGCGGCAACACAAGGAGGTTTCTTAATTGAGATTTGTTGATTTTGTGTTGGCTTTATTTCTTTAAAAAGTTTCTTACAGAAAACCAACAGCAGCACATGAGAAATGGGGCCAGATCAAAGCAGACTGCTCCTTTGCTCCAAAGCTGCAGGATCTTCCTCCAGCAGTGTCCCCAAGGCTCAGATCCTGGCTCAGCTCTCTCCCTACAAAGCACTGCTCAGCCAAACCTGCAGCTGCATAATGTCAAAAGTGCTGGTCTTTTAATGAGCTTCAAGTCACAACTTGTCCCGAGTTTGTTCTCCAAGCCAGAAGTTGACCCATCCTCTTTCTTCCTATCTCCCAGATCTCTGCAGGTTGTGCTAAATTCAATGGCAGATGTGCTGCTGCACAAAATTGCCAAGCAGACGTGCTCAGTGAGAAGGTCCTGCAGCTAAACCATTTTTTCAGACTGGAAGTTCACATCAGGAGAATTTACTTAAGGGGAACGTAACTCCTCAGCTGTACATATGGGTTTGCTGAAGCCAGTTCAAACACATTTGCTTATCACAAGGAGAATCATCTGGCTTGCTGGATTCAGCCCAACAGAAGTGCTAAAATAAAACTTGGTTCCACTGTCCTTTTCCCCACATGAAAACTTCCATCACTGTGGAGTTCTGCCCCGAGGTGTCCCCTTGCCATATGCCCCATTCCCAGTGCTTCTTGCCAGGTGTCTGCTGTGGAAAACCTTCTGAAACTTCAAGACCTTATTCCAGTGTACCAGCTCTCATCCTTCATCCAGCAACAGAAGCCATCCTTAGAACTGCTAAAATCCTTTTTCCATAGCCCTATTCACAGAAACAGCTCAGACACTTTTGCTGAGTCCTCCAGAAAAGAGACAGACTAAGACAGGTACCCAGCACAGAAAATTTCAGCTTAAGCTGTTTGTTTAAAAGAGGACAAAAGAGTCTTTTAATGGGGAGTGCTGGGCCAGCACAATTGTGCATTGTGGCTCCGGTACATATTCAAGCTGGCCGATATCTGGGCTCAGGGAAGAACTCCTTAACATGCAAATAGTTCTGTGAGCCAAAAAATATCAGGGGAAAAAGTGCTATTTTAGATACCAGATCTCCTGACTGCAGGAAGAAACTCAGAGATTTCAGCCTTTACTGAGCAGATCAATACCTCTAAACTGAATCCATAAACTTCCCAGAGAAAACCCCTCCTGCTACACCACACTATCACTTTTTACTTTTTATTTTTTCTGCATCACAAATCTGCCATGGATACTGGCTGAAAAGTCAAAATGACCCAAAAATACCAGCTCTAGATTCCCAAAGGATTTTTTCTGAAATTATTCTCCATTCTTTCAATGAGAAAGCAACCTGTACAACAGTTTCCAGAATACTCTTCATTTTCTATTATTTCACATTATCTGGCCAGAGACAGGCCGGTGCAGAGGGCACAAGTCCATTTTGTCACTCACCTGAGCCCCCCTCAGCCTTTTTACACTGAGTCACTCAGCAGCATTTTTGTGTTAATTACACTGCTCCATCCTTTGCCCCAGTCTGTCAGTTCTTTATTAAAAGCCCCCTAACATATTTTCTACTGGCAGCCTTTACTCACACAGCTCCCAATTGTCCAGTGCTGTGCTTTGAACTTTGAACCACACCCCAGACCTCCCCAGGTGTCTGTGAAGCAGCAGAGAGTCTCACAAGCACAGACTTTCCTACCCCACCTGTACCAAAGCTGGACTTTCCCACTTACAAACCCAGACCTGGCACTGAGCTCATTTTCATCCAGCACAAGCAAGGAGCTTCTAGAAACCAGCAAGACTCTCCTGGAACATAGCTGCCTTCACAGAGAGTACATTATTTTATCTTATTTTACCCAGAGAGAGTAGAAGGCTGAGTCACCTTCGTTTCTCACTGCTACAGAGAGGAAGACTTGGCTAAAGAAGCAATAAGAAAGCCCAAAACCAAAACCCTTCAATATACAAACCCTTGCTTCACCATCCTTTTTCCTTTCCCGAACACCAAACTGAACAGATGTACCTAGGAGAGTCTTCCATGTCTCTCCATATGTTTGGCTGAGCATTAACACTTCTCTCCTATTATTCTTGTGGGCTTTCTGCTCAAATTCAAGGTAACATCAGGCAGTGAGGAGACACATCCAGCAGCGACGTGCTGACGTCAAAGGTGGGACAGGAGGGATGGCATTTTCACAGGGCTCTGCTTGACAGCAGATACCTGGAACAGACTTGTACTGGGAAGAAAAGTGATTTCCTGACATTTTCAAATCAAGAGTATTCGGAAACAAGGTTGGAATAATTGCACGCTGCTGGGAAGATTTAACCTTGGAGTGGGTTCAGCAAACTCCATTTTCTTCAGGTTTTTTCCTATGATAGCACAAACAATAGCTCTCTGGTACTTTTAAATGCTTTTAAGTGGTTAGAGAGAAGAAGAAGTTACTCTAGTTGGAATTTCAATATATATAACTGCAGTGACTCACACTGCGGAAATTATTTATTTACACCTTTAAATTGGGTACTTTTACAAAGCTGACTGCTACTGAAATCAATGGAGATGCTTCGGTGCATTTAAACATTTCCCCATCTGCCTCTGTAAGTCTTCTGGTTTTACAACATTCCTTAAAATCAGGGGTTTGCCTCCCTTTCAGGCAAGCTACAGGCAGGAATAAGTGAGGGCTAAGATATATTCATGCAATAAAGCACAGATGCTCATTGAACATTTAGAGGGGGAATGAACTGTGTCAATTTTATTGAGGCTCTTGTGGACCAGGGTCACAAAGTCCACTGCAGCCCTGCTGTGCTTCTGCCCAAGTTCCCCAGAGGTGACATAACTCACCTGGGCTGTGCCCAGGGCAGTGACAACCGAGAAAACTTGTGTGACACCTCCTCCCAGCTCCAAACTGCTTCCAGCTGAATTGGAGACAAATTCTGTGTACTTAGAAACCCTCATACTAATTTCCAGGCACTCATGGAATGGGGGGAAATAGTAAGAAGTCAATGTCAATCCACCCTCCCTCCTATAGCTTTATGGATCTCCACGTCCTCCTCTGCTGTTTCTTTTCCAGGCTGTCATAAAGGGAGTAATAGTAGTACAAATGATCAGACCTATTTAAAAACAAGATATTATGGTTTTTAAAATCTACAGCAACTGCAGCAACCCCCTACAGAGTAACATTTGTATAAACTGTTGATGAAAAGGAACTTTTATGGGAAGTACAGGAGGAGAAAAATCAGTATATTTCCAGCTAATCAGATGAGAACAGTAACTACTATGTAATTATTGCAAGAAAGTTGTTCCATCTGTACTCAGGCAAAACTTTGCAGCATCCCTGCTATTTAAATCTGCAATTTGTCCTTGCTGCAGATATAAAATATAACCATGACACAAGAACAAATGAGAAATGATGCCTTGGGGGAGAGTAAGTTTAGGCTGGAAATTAGAAGGATTCCAGCAGTAAAAAGAATGAAGTATTTGAGCATCCTTCAGCTTGGGGTAGGAAGAATAAAAAAGCCTAGATGGTTTTGTCTAGTGTGTCATTAACTCCACCTGGTCCAACACAAAAAAGATTTGCAGCAGGCTGTAGAAATTCGAGCTTTTGGACCGAAAGCCATGAGTCCATCTGAGCTGCTTGTGAATCCAAATCAGTGTGTGGGCTCATAAAAGCAGCTGAGGGAGGTCTCCAAAGAGCCCTTGGAGGGCAGGTGTGTGCACAGCTCAAGCCTGGCGTGAGCCAGGGCCCCTGTTGGCAGCCAGAGCTGCGGCAGGAACAAGGGATGTGCTCCCAATGGGATTGCTGATTGCCAGGGGAAGCACAGGCAGGGCTCTCAGCCAAGGTGTGCACACCTGAGAAAGCCCAAACTGACATTACCTGGGCCAGATAAGCTGAACTTTCGTCTCCAAGGTTGCCGGCATTCGCTTTTGAGAGAGTGACACTTGGAGAGAAAAAAACAGCTTTTGGTTTTGACCTTCACAGCAGGGAGCAGAAGTCCATGTCCAACAAAATAATGTGCAATACCTTTAAAGCTCTGTGTCTGTGTGTTGATTGTAGGTTGGATTTTTTGTGGTTTATTATTATTTTTTTTTTTTTGGCTCTGGAGTAGTTCCAGGTCACATGAAAGCCATCTCCAGCTGAGGCAGAAAAAGATCACAGCAAAGAAGCAGAGAGCAATTCTGTTGTGTGATTGTTTGACCTTGACCCTCTAATTGCAATGGAGAAAAGGCCACAGAAAATGTCTTTGAGCCCATGCTGTTTGCAGGTACCCAGCAGGATGCAAGACACCTCATGCCAAAGCACAGCCATGTGGTTAAATAACAATCAAAATAGTCAATATTTGCTGTGACAAACATGGGGCAGGGAGCTTGTGATGCAGGAGGGTGAGAGCAGTGTGGGACCTGTTCCACTGCTGCTTTTGATTTAAGCAGTTTAGCAATTAACATTATTTCTAATCACTGCTCTTGTAGGCTCTTGTAGACCTGACCAGGCAGAAGGAAGAGAGATTTCTCCAGAGAAACACAGGCAAAAGCAGGGGGAAATCCAGATGAAAAGTGGGGGTGAAGAAGGTGCTGTCATGGCCACGTGAACCTGCACCTCAGAAATAAAATGTATTAATAAAGTGCTGTTCTGAGCCAGGGAGGGACGTGGAGGAAGACTCAGGTCCTTGCCAAAGAAGGTTAAAAGGATCCATCAGTTATAGAGAACTGTTTTAATTCAACACCTTTATCAAGGATAGGCTTTTAAGCAGGACCAATTGGAATCATTGACAGCAAACACAGAAGACCACAGCAAGTAAACAACATTAAATGTTTGGCTGTATTGTGCCCAGTGGCTTCAGAGATTTGGATTCAATTCTTTCCTGATGGGACAGCAGACCAGGCTGGTATATTATGCCCACTCTGACTATAAAAACACAGAGGATCTTTATTGTTGCTATGCAACATTCCAACATGGCAATTATTTGACAACTTTATGCCCCCAATGCCCTCAGTTTGTTTTGCTGTCTGCTGGCTGGAGCACCAGCTTCTGCAGCTTCACTCACTTTCAGTCAGCATCACATTGCTGTCCTTCCCCTCTGTGTATGGGCAGGGTATTGCTGCCTCCAGAGCAAAAACAAACAAAAAAAACCCCCACACAGCAAACCCCCAAACCTCATCGTTAGCACTTCATTCTCAGGACAAGGCTCACACCATGGAGCTGCTTCTCCATCTGGAAAGCAGCAGAGCTTTTGCCTGATGTTTTGTTTTCTTCAGTGACAGTTTTATTACAGCAAGAAAAATGAATATTTGTATTTGCAGCACTTGGCATGCCACTTGTGGGGTGGTGAAAAAGGATAAAAGTTGTGTCAGAACTGATGCAGCTGAAGACCAAGCCATCCCTCTTTCCTCTCCTGCAGCCTCCCTCCCGCCCCTCTCATTCCTCCTGTAACTTATCTTATTTCTCTTATCTACCAGTGTTTCACATAGAAAAAAAATAATCTGGGAAGACCTTAAGCCATCTTCAACTAGGCTGCACTGTGCAAAGCACTACCAACAAAATTGTGCTCTTTATATCTGACTTGTGAAAGTGAGACAAAAAATTTGCAGTACAGGACTTTAGAAGCTGCTCAACCTACTCTTTCTGGAAACAGGGAGGAAAGCTCCATATGCTGAACACCTGCACAGAGCTGTTAGGTAACCAGTCACTTTAGGAATCTGATACCATGTATGGATGGTTTCAGGTAGCTGGAGGTGAGTGCATTCCCCCAATAAATTCAAGAACACCAAGTGTGCAGCACTGTGCCAAGCTGAAGGAGCAAAATTTTAAAAATCCCAAGCAAAGATCTCTGCAAAGCTGTCACAGCACCTTCCCCCCGAATATATGAGTTGGCACATCCAGGTGTAGTCCCAGCAGGAGCACACAAAACCCTGAGCTGCATCTGAAAACACCTCATGACCTGCTGATCAGAGAAGCTTCATCCCCAAAATTCCATGGCACAGTCTCTCCCTGGTAGCAGAAGCAGACCCAGAGGTTCCCAATCTCTTACAAAGAGTTCAACTTGCAGGACTTGAACTTGCTCAGATTTTTTTACAGTGGCTGAAAGATACCATGCTTTTTATAACAGCTGTTTATATTGCCAACATACTTTGAAACACTTAGAAAACTCTTAGTACCACTTTGATATAAATAAGCAGACATATGCACAGTGGTCTTTAACTCTCTTACCTCCACAAACCTTTAAGCTGCTGCTGGAACTTACAGTGCCACAATAGTTATCAGCCTGTGAGGGGGCTCAGCAACAGAGAAAACAGAGCTAAGCCTTAAAAAAAAAAAAAGGGTTTCCATGACTGAAGAAATAACACCTCTTTCCATGCTCAGTGTAAATAATGCTGGGTTCAATGGGGACCCCTTGGGAGGGGAATCAATCCCACCCCCAGGAAATAAAGTGGTGCCATTTGTATGCTAAAAGAAGAGCAGCACAAGCCAGTTACAGTAATGACCCATAAAAGTGAAATCACAGGAGCAGGGCTCTGGCTCTGCGATTTATACCTCTCCACTGGTAAATAATGGGGACTCTTGCTGTTTTTCTCTTTCTTGTACACGAGTTCCCATCATCTGAGCCAGAACTGAAAATGCAAAGTGAAGCAGATATTTGTCAGAGCCCTGGAACTGTAACTCTCTGCACCTCAAAGGGAAAGGTAACAGTTTGCATTTGAGACCTGTCTATGCAATGCTAAATAAGGAACTTGTTAAAAGGTCACCAGCCTTCACCAGTGCCGAGACACAGAAGTGTCACCCAGTGCTCAGCTCAGTGCCAGAAATGTGTTAACATCCCAGTCAGATCTCAGCTGAAATGCCACTTTCTCAGCTGGAGTTTGGAGAGCAGTTACAGCTCATGCCTGCTTTCTATGCTGCCTTTGTGGAGATTCTCACCCAGGGGGACATCCTGCCCTGCATGTGGACAGGGAACAGAGTCTGGGGGTGTTTTCCTACCTGCCATTTGAACCTCCTCAGCTCTGCACACCTGCTCCTGTAACAGCTCCACAGCTTTCTGTCCTGGAAACCCTGGCACAGGATGCCCAGAGCAGCTGTGGCTGCCCCTGGATCCCTGGCAGTGCCCAAGGCCAGGCTGGATGGAGTTTCGAGCAATCTGGGATAGTGGGAGGTGTCCCTGCCATGGCAGGGGATTTGGATTAGGAGCATCTTTAAGGTGTCTGCAACCCAAACCATTGTGGGACTCAAAAGGAGGAGCAGGGAACAGCAGAGGAGAAACCTGGGGATGCAGGAAGAACAGGCTGCCCTGCACAAGAGGCTGAAGGGAGGCACAGAACCAGGGAGAGACAAGCAGGTCCAGCAGACATCCCAGGAGAGCCCACACGAGGGCAGGAAGAGTCAAAGCTGGGCAAACACAGCAAGGAGCAAGGCCAGGCTTAGCATATACAGAGCCCTGCCCAGGGAAGGAGAGACATTAACAGTCTGAGTTTAAATGCAGCCCCCAGGCAAGAGCTGGAGGCCCAAGAAAAGCTCAGCAGGACACTTGGAACCTGTTAGGGCCCTGACAATAGCAACCCTAACACATTTGCCTTGCTCTAATATCCCAGTCCCAGTGCTAGAGGAATTTGCATTTTGTTCCTGTATCTCTCTGGAGGATCAGAATTTTTCTCTGTGTGGTGTGAAGGAAAATGTGGGTCCCTGAGACATAAATCTCTACTGTAGGTTTTTCTCTGTGCACTGCACATTTCAGGTGTAAGATCTGTGCTGGTCCATGGACACACCTGCCTCACCTTTGGCTCACCAGGGCTGGACTGATCCCCAGCTCAGTGTGACACAGATCCTGCTCAAGGCTGCTTGTCCCAGGCAAATCCAGTTGGGTTTTATTCTTTATGTCTTTGTCCAATCCTGGAAGAAATTGAAATTCCCTCTTTTTGTAGCCTAGAACTGATCCATGAGCTACAGAGCACAGGTTCACAGCAAACCCATCACTGTTTCCTTGAAAGACAGACTTTTTCTCTATATTCATCTTTGTTCTCACCATGCTGTGCAGAACTCAGAAAAAAGCTGCAGAGAGGTGATGGGAGCAAGGTTAAACAGCTGGTCCAGAAGTGTCTCCTCCCAGTGAAAGAATATTTGTACCCTGTTCACCAGTTTGCAGCTGGTGTGGAAGGCCCTAACAGGACTTTGGGAACAGATCTCCCATCTCAGGCAGACATTTCATGGCACCAGTGGGAACAAGCAGTGTAGAGTAGCAGGGGCTATGTTTAGGGTGATCTGGGGAGTCTGGTGACGGGATCTGGGATGTCTGGTGGTGTTAAGGCACACACAGCTTTGTGACATCCATTGGGACATAGAAGTGAAGCCTCCATCTGATGCTGGAGCTCATATGAAGCAAGGAAAGAGTACAATCAACTTCAGTTTTGGGGTGGATGAGCAGCTGCTGTTGCAAGTGGGAGTTGTTTCCCAAACGGTGTTACTTGACTCTTGGGGACTTGTTACACTTCCAGCAATTAATCAGACTCACCCAAGTCACTTAGACACCCCTGTGAAACTCAAAGTCTGATACAGACCCCTTGTGGAGCTAAAATAAGCACCACAAAATTGTTTTGCTTTGTTTTCCTGAAGACTTTTAATAAGTAACCAAAGAGCACAATGAAATTAAATAACTGACACTAAAAAATGTCCAAGAGACATTCTCATGTTTACCTTGTGTGCATTAAAATATATAATAAGGCTTTATGAAATAGGCTGTGTTTCTCCTGCAGACATTCACAATGTGTAATAGGGCTCATTTGAATTGGAGAAAAGAAAAGTCTTGGAATCACTCTAGACATAATCTTGGACCTATTCCAGTAAATTCAATTTATTTTGGACTATGCATTTGGGTCTGACTGAGCCTTGGAAGGTTTGGGAGGATTTTTAGAACCTCTGTGTTAGATTTTTATCTCTGTTACACAAGTGGGAACCTGAAACACTTGGATTTATTGTATGAGATTCACTTCAGCTTTACATCTGGATACATTAAGATCATACTTTGGCTCTATCCCTACGTTTTCCCTTTATTCAGTGTAGATGAGAGGGAAAGACAATGTTACAGCTCTTCATATCTATTGTACTCAAATGACATTCATATTCAAAAAACAAAAACAAAACCAAAAAATACCAAAACAAAAAAGCAACAACAACAAAAAAAAACCAGCAAAATATTAAAATATTTTCCCCTCTTTTAACTTAAGTTTCTCATTTAAGTCACTTAAGGTCTTGAAGCACAGGATGAAAGTGAAACTGCCTGCAGTGTCCACAAAATTTCTCCCAAAGAACTCTGTTTCCTCAGCTTTGTGGCAGTCTCATCTCTCTGTCATGTGGCAGGGCTTTTTCCTTTATCTAACTAATAATGCAGAGAGAGGCAAAGCAGGTGTGTGACTCCTGCATGGCGAGGTCTCAGGGCCTGAGGAGCCCCAGGAGATGTGGGGCTGGTTTATCTCCTCACCCAGGGTGGGATCAGCCCTTCCTGCCTCCTCCCTGCCAGGTGCCAGCCACAGGGAATGGTGCTGAAATTCAATGAGGTACCCCAGGATCCAGCAGCAAGGACTATGAATTTTAACATGCAATTACTGTTGCTTGAGACTGTTTCATTAGAGATGGACTTTTTTAATAGAGATGCCACGGGCAGGAGATGCAATTAGCAGCAGCTCAGCCCAAGTGAGCAGAAGTGGGGAGAGCTTGGGAGTGTTACTGCAGCCTGGTTTGTACAGAAAAAAAAAAACTGGATAGGAGAGGTAGGAACTGGCTATTTTTTGTGGTTTTTAAAAATGTTTTGTGCTTTGATTCAGATAAAGGAAGCTTTTGCCAAAGAATTTCATCCCTAGAGGTTGACATATCTCAACCACAAAGTGGAAGCCAAGCCCATCAACACACCCATTAATGAATTAAAGTTTATTTTTCTTTGCTAGATGCAGTTTACAATTATTCTTGATCACTTGATAACAAGTTTGGGTGCAATGCTCCCCTTACAATTGTTCCCCCAAAAAACTCTCAGCTCCCTTTAGGCCGGCAGTTTCCTACAAACCCTCCACCAATTGCACAAATATAATTGCTTTTCCAGCAGGGAGCCTGCTGGAGAGAGCTGGGTCTGGCTGCCAGGTGTCTGAAGATCTGAATATATTGCCATGGTTAAGAACCAATGTGATTATGCAAAGCAGAGCTCTGTGCCTGGCTGGGAGTGCAGGCGGGTGTAGAGATGAAGAGAAGGCAGGAGCCTTCCCTGAAACGTGACTGCCTTTCCTAAGAGAGTGAAAAATTTCTGCTGTCAAGTAAATGCTCACAGAGTGCTAATGGAAAGTGGAATCTGAGCAGAAATTAAGGTTCAACCAGATTGCACAGGCTGGATCCTTAGTTGGTATAAATCTGTGCCTACAGTGGATCTGACTGCAAATCTACTCCAGGCTTGGCTCATCCATCCTGAGCTGGTTCTTTCCTCGTGCACAGCAGCAGAGAGGCTGGGTGGATATCTGCACAATCAGGACCCATCCCATCCTCATGCTGCCTGCAGACATGGCTCCAAAAATAAAGTGCTCTATATCTCAGAGCAGCCTGGAGTTGATGCAAGCAAAGGTTCCTTCCCAGGCCATGCTCACCCTCATGAACAAACCAGAGCTGGGGCAGGTTTTATAGGATAGGTTTGTCTCCTTCTCATATTTCTTCCTCCCCCTACAAATATGCCTTGGTGGGACTAACACAACAAAGTTGGAGTTGAAAAGTCAATGATGCTTTAGGAAGAGACAGTGAGAGGTAGAGCAAAGTGTGAGGAAGGGGTGGGTCCAGGAGGCCACAGAAATAAACAACAGATTCATCTCAGCAGCTGTGCTTTTATAAAAAGTGACTTCCCAAAATCTCCCCTTTGCTGAGACACCAGTGTTTCATGCTGGTGGATGTGACAGCCCATAAAAACCAGAGGGAAGGGGAACACCCCAGGAGCTGAGAGATGCAGAGCATCGGCAGCCTGAGAGGTGCAAAGTGAGTGCAAGATGCCAGCAGGAGGGGAGGAGATGGGCTGTGATCTGCCAGGATGCTCTGTGATTTCATGGAACACTTGCTCTGATGTGCAGACACCCACCAGTGGTGCCATGGGGCACCCACTGCTCCTGGCAATGGCACAGGGCAGGTGGCAAGGGCAGGACAGGGAGGGAGGAGGCAGGATGAGAGTGGGGCAGATCCGGAGACCCAGGCTGGTTCCAAGTAGTGGGGCACACATGGGAGGAGGTCCCTGCACACCTGTGGAGATCCACTTCACTGTCTGAAGTGAGATGTTTTGTGGAAATGGAGAAAGGAAGAGGTGGAAGAGATGTTTTGTGGAAATGGAGAAAGGAGGAGGTGGAAAAAACACCTCAGGGATGTCTGGAGTTGTGGATGCACCAGCAGCACACAGCAAGAGGGAACAGTAAATAACTCAAGTGAAGCTTGCCAGGAGCCCTGAGCTCTGCCTGGACTGAGCTGGGGGCACACCAGCCCTCTTCAGAAAGCATGCCTGGTTTCCCAGCAGCCAGATTATTTTAAACACTGCCCCTGGCCCTCCGCAGATGTCTGTGCATAGGCAGCACCTCACTCCAAGTGGGGAGGGCACCATTAAAGGCACTTACTGAACCAGGAGAGACAAAACCAAAAGGGGACAGTGGGGAATTGCAGAGCCCAGCTCAAGGCTCTGACATTCCCAGCAGTGAATGGGACCAGCCCATTGCAGCCCCAGTGAGAGAGAACTGGGACTAAACTCTGGGGCCGTGGGACCATCCCCTAAGGCTGTTACTGCCCAAGGTCCCACGTGCTCCAGCTTAGAAACGACTGGAACAAACCCTGGCTCCTCTCTGCCAAATAGGAGTGAAAAGATAATTTTGACTACCTGATGACTGGCTCAGAAACATATCATTTTTAGAAAGCTTTCCAGGGTCAGTAAAGATGGGGCATTCAGTGAAGGGATTGAGGATGAAATCCTGGTGCCTCAAGGGTTAATGGAATCTTTGCACAGTGCTCTGGAGGGCCAGGATTTCATGCTGTATTTCCAGGGTGTGAAATAGTGTCTCATTATTTTCCTGATACAAACACCACAGCACACAGCTAACAGCAGCCAGAAAATGGTTCTTAGTGGATACTGACCATAAAGAAAAGCGAAATAAATACTTATTTTCCTTTAGGCATGCAGACAAGCCATAAGCATTCAGCCAGCTGAGACTCCATTCGGCTCACAAATGTCAATGAACACACCATGCCCATTTGTTACCCAGTCACTGCCCTTTGTTCTGAATTTCCTCTGCTCTGACTGACCACTGCAGTCCCCCAGTCCTGTTACACTTTTGTGGTGCTCCAGGGCACTCACCCAGCTGGGACTCTCACTCCAGCTCTCTTGGCTGGATATAAATGAAAGAAACTTTAAATTCTTATCTGTTTAGGAGTTTTAATGTTATTTTCTGTAGGCGGCTCTGGAAAGAAACTCTGAACTGCCCAGACATTTGAAGAAAGGATTCAGACCTGAGAGAGGCAGGATGGCACATCCATCACGCAACACAAGCTTTGCCCTAGTCTGGGATCCCTCTCCAAATTATCCAAGCTTCCTTCTCCACCAGTGTGTGCTCTACCTCTGTCAGCCCTGTTTTGACATTTAGCATAAATAAATATCTGTAGATTGGTTTGTCCTATTTTACAAATCTAGAATACCAAGAGCTATCACTGAAGTCCATCCAGATTTAATTTTTTTTTTTTTTATACCCTGCTTCCTCTGGAAGATCTCTGAGTGCTGCTGTAGAGGTGTGGATGGACCTGTTCTCACAGCACCATTTCAGGGAGGTTTCATTAACCTCACTTCACCTGACACACCAAAGGACAGGACCAGTGGGTGTCTGAGGCAAAACAGCCCATAAACCCCAGTGCCACACTCCAGAATATATTCAATGGGATGTGCATTAATGCAAAATTTATGGAGATCCATCACTGTGCAGTGGCATTTGCTAATGGTGCTTTATAAGCTAATAAATAATAAACACTAAAACAAACATGATTTCGATAGCCAAAATCCCTTCTAGTGACAATAGCTTCTGCCAGTAGAGAATTTGGCTCTCTAATTCCAAACAAACATAATTAAAGTAATATAACAAAACAACAAACTGACAGTTCAGCTTCTGAGATTGGACTGTCCTCATTTAAATACAGGTAAGAGTGGATCAGTTTGGCTGTTAAGGATTCCTTGTCTTGTGGTTATCTCAGCATTAAAGGCAGTGCAAAGGGAAGAAGGTAGGAGATAACAAAAAATGCAGGTTCCTGAGGGTTTGTGTGTGGTTCATTCCTCCAAGCTCTAAGCTTGGTCACATTCCCACAGCACTTATCCCATCCAGCCTGGCCATGACCATTCCACAGGCCCAGGCACTGCCTGATCCCAAAGGGAACTCTCAATTCCCCCTGTCCCCCTGCCTGAGCATCACCAAGAGACCCTGAATGCTGGGACAGCTCTTTGCCCTCCCCGTGCCTGTGGGTTCTGCAGGTTCACAGCCTCTCACACCCCAGCCACAGCAGAGATCCTCGTCCTACACATGAGCACCTCCAGTGCAATTGAAACAAGACCTCTGCATTTTCAGCAACAAAGACCTCACAAATCTTCATTTTCCATGCACTGCATTTTTCCAAATGCATGGAGAGACACGCTTGGTGTAGTTTCAGGAAAGGAAAATCCCCAACAGGGGTTTCAAATCCCAGCTCAAAAGCAAGGAGCACCTTCTAAAAGGAGAGACTGATGGAGGTTTTTTCTGTTTGGGTGAGCAAAACAACATTTCTCTTTATCCTCTTTCTTGGAAAATCAAAATCCTTTTGCCTGAACTTTTTCCTAACCAAGTCAGTGGGGGCAGGGACCTTCTGTGAAAAATTGCATCCCAAATACTTTAAATGTGGCAGAATCAGAAGGAGTTTGCAGTGAGATGTGTTTGGGGCTCAGCACCAACCCTGCGTGAGGAAGTGCTGAACAGTGGATGGATACAGAAAGAAATAAAATTAAAGATTGATTTTATCAGGGATTTTAAGGAGTATGAAACATTTTA
Organism: Hypocryptadius cinnamomeus; assembly: GCA_013400635.1. Taxonomy (NCBI): domain Eukaryota; kingdom Metazoa; phylum Chordata; class Aves; order Passeriformes; family Zosteropidae; genus Hypocryptadius; species Hypocryptadius cinnamomeus. The sequence goes on along the minus strand of VYZP01002570.1, from coordinate 120,363 downwards.
TCTAAAAGGAGGGATGTGATTGAGCCCAGAGTGGTAAACAAATTAATTCAATACTTAGTTATTACATTTAAAAAAAAAAAAACAGCTAAAGAAACTACAGATGACATAACCTTCAGCTGAGCCAGACCCTGGCTGTTTGTATTCGACCTGCCAATAAATAACAAAAATCTCTCTGTAAAACTTGTTCCCACATTCAGATACAAATTTCAGCCCAAAGATCAACTCCTGACAATTAGGTGAATTTAGGAAAGACAGGTTTCCACTGATTGAAAAGGCACAGGAAGGGGAAGACAATACCATTATTCTTCCATAGAGAGGGAAGAAGGCAAGACATGGCAGGTGCAGGATGTGCATTGGTGTGGCCCCAAAGGGAGTCACAGCCCCCTTCAGCTCTCATTCCATGGCAATTCACAGCTGGCAGATATTGTGAGTGCTGTGAGACACCCAGAGCTGTTGGGTTCATCTGCTACAAAGGGGAAGATAAAGGTCAGAATATTTTCAGGGAACAGCTGTGAATGTAAATGTTAAAAAATTAGACTAAACCTTGCAAAGAAATTGTTCCCTGTGAGGGTGTTGAGGTCCTGGCACAGGGTGCCCAGAGCAGCTGTGGCTGCCCCTGGATCCCTGGCAGTGCCCAAGGCCAGGCTGGACAGGGCTGGGAGCAGCCTGGGATGGTGGAAGGTGTCCCTGCCATGGCAGGGGGTGGAACAGGACTGAAATTTGAAAAATCCAGTATTTGCACCTTAGCTCAAAGGAATCTCTTGGGGACCATCAGCAGCCAGTGGAGTCCCATGACAAACACAGATAAATGGCCCAGTTTGCTGACATGACCTTATTCAGTGAATATTTTATAATCCCAGCATTATTTGCACCACTCTTCTGGCTCTGACCTTAATAAATCCCACATCCCATATTTAAGCCTACAGCTTATCAATCATCTTAAAGGTCTTTTGCAACCTGAATGATTCCATGATAAATGCAATCAAAGCTGAGCTACATCCCTGGACATGCAGCGATCTGGTCTCCTGGCGTGATCATCTTTAAATGAAAAATAAGCTTAATACTGTACATATTTTTTATGCACAATTATACCACTTCCTTATGAAAAAAAAAATCTGGCCTAGCAGCTCTGCCTCAAAGTAGCTGATGGTGGTTAGATCTGTGGATAAAAGATAAAGCTAAAAGACAGCTTGAAACCAGGAAAAAGAAAAAAAAAAGAAGATAAAATGCTTCAGACAAGTGTCCACAGAACTCTTAAGATCCAGCTCTGTTTAGAAATGCCAAACTGACTTAAATTGGAGGATCACATTGTAATCCCATATAATTAATGTTTGTCCTCCTGCTGTAAACTGCCAGATTATCATTAGTTCATCTTTTGTATTTCCAGGAGAAACTCATTAGTCAGGGAGTGAAACGTCGGGAATTGTTTACAATTATGCTGCCGAGAGCAGTAGGCTAATTCCATCTACTAATTAGCCCCACTCACATAAGTATAGGTAGAGAGCTATAAATACAGCAGCAGTGTGTGCCGTGCTGGCACCCGCTCTCCAGGGCTGTGCAGCAGTGGCAGCTGCCCCCTCTGGTGGCTTCTTAACAGGATTTTACTCAAACCACGCGAAATGCTCCTAAAAATCGTCCTTTGCCTGGAGCAGAGAGAGGAGTGAGTAGCAAGGCAGGCGTTTTTAAGCTCCTTTCTGCATCAGGCACCTTTTAGTTGCCACCAGCTGATGCTGTCCAGCCTGTTCTGACACTGCTGGCAGAGAGCTGCTTCTGTGGTGGGGTTTTGGGGGAGGCAGAGCTGATGGGGGGAAAAAAAACCCCTTTGTTTTAACCTGGAGGGTGTTGTGCAGGTTCCAGGCAGGAGCTAGCTGAGATCAGCTCAGCTGGTTAAAGAGTGGCGCTAAAAACACCAGTGTTGAAAGCTGGATCTGGTGATCCCTTCCAACTCCGAATGTTTTGCGATCTGGAAGTAAAGACTAAATGTTTCAACTAGATTTTAGAAATTAAAAAAAAAAAAAATAATAAAAAAAGAAAAAAAAGTGACACTGTAGCATCGTAGAATAACAAAATAGTTTGGGTCAGAAGGGACCCTAAAGACCATCTGGTTCCAACCTCCCTGATGTGTGCAAGGACACCTTTCACAAGACCACTCTGTGATGGATTTTGTGCTGTTTGTGTCTCCAGAACCCTTAATTCAACCACTGCCCCAGGCTGGGGTGTTGCACATCCCCTTTGTACTCAGCTGTTTGCAGCTTTCAGGAGCAGAGGTTGAATTTCACATTCATTAAAGATCAGATTTGAACAAAAAAGAAACACATCAAGAAAAAATCCTGCCTCCCTTTCAGGTCAGTGAACGAAATAAAGGGCAGGGCTGGCCCGTGCAAAGTAACATAATCGGTGTTATTTTATTTTAATCTGACTTCCGCAAACCTACTGTATTTCTGTGCTGCCTGTCTGCTCTCCCTCCATGAATCTTGCTCTTCTCCACACAGTAGCCTTCATATAGCAGGGGCTCTATAATGCACACTCCAGACAGCTCCTCAGTGATTTGGGGATTGACTGAAAAGAAGGGATTTATGAGAAATAAAAAGATTTCTGTGTGAATTAAAACAAGCCTGATTGGTGCTATTTTAAATATGGAGATGGAAGTACTTTCCTCAGGCAGTGAACCTTGCATGGGGAAAAGCAGGGTTAAGAAAAGTCCACCTGGGATCAGAGGGAGCCTTCCTTTGATGCTGTGTAGAGCCAGGACTTTCCCAGGATGCTGGGTGCCTCTCAAGGGCTCCATGCCTAGAAATGACTGCAAAGCCCACATCCTTCCTTGGATATGGCTGACAAATGGCACCTGTTTGGGGAAAATAGAAAAAGATTAGTGCACAATTGAAATGAAATCTTTTAGTCTAAGCCAGCATTTATTTCATGTCTGGTTTCCTTTGTCAATGACTTCAGGGATATCTGGGATGTAAGAGAGGGAAGATGAATGATGCTGTAACAACAAGGTGTACACTAAAAAAAAGAAGTCCAAGAATGTTTTTCCTTAAGGCATTGAAATTTGCAGAAAGGAACAGCTGCCATCCTAAACCACTTTAAATATTAGTCACATCATTAACCACTTATTTTCATTGTGTTTTCATGTGGTTTTCAGTTTGCACACTTTGCCACAGCCAGAATTTCCCGACAAAGAGAATGAAATTGGCCAACTGATTCAGCCAAACAGTCTCAGATGCTGGAGTCCTTATTACAATGTTCCCAGCACCAACTGCCTGGAACCATTTAATAAGATGGAATTGCAGTTTGAATGACACATATAATCAAAATTTTCATTTGTTTTCAGAAAGAAAATCCGTCTAATCTCCAGCAGAAGAGAATGGAAGTGGTTTTGAGGCAGGCAGTCCATGTTCCACTATCAATTTAGATGCAATTCAAAATATAGGATTTGCCTTAATGGATTGTCAGGTCTTAATATAGAGGGAGAATGAAGGTATAAGAAGGGTTATTGAATGAGAAGGAAAGACTATATTAAAAGACAACAAAAAAATAAGAAAGGGAAAATAAAAGGTATATTTTTATGGCTGAAACCAGGAACTATTACATATGGTGGGATTTTTCAAAACCCTTTGGTCACTTGTTATATCCAGACCATTTTCCTGCTGTAGCAGAAGTGTTCCCTGTAGTCCATGATCCAATTTGCCAGGCAGTTTTCAATGACCCATGAAAGACATTAAAACAGTCCCTACATGGTTATTACATCACTCCAGTCTCCAAGATGAGATCATATAATTTTCATTACAGGGGAAACCCTCCATCCAAAGTGGCTTGCTTGGACAAGCAGCCAAAAGGAAGAAGTTTATTGCTTTTCCTGCTAGTTTAAAATCCGTAACATTGATTGTTTCCATCTTGGTACTTTGACTTTTCCTCCTCATTGTCATTCTCAAAGTAAATCTGTCTTCTTCTCCCAGTGCTCAAATCCCAAAGTTTTGTGGTTTTTGCTGTCTGCTCACTCTCTCATGTAATCTCAACTTTAATAATGTATATTTTTTAGGAAAAATAAAAAATAAAATTACACCTCTTCCTGCCCACACATTTACCTCATTCACACACCTGCTAAACCAGGGGGTGTCCATGGCAAACACAGATATTTCCCCCAAACTTACTGAAGACATCAGAGCAGCATGGGTGGCACTTCAAACCCCTGGATCCCCACTGCCTCAAGGGTTGGTCCATGAGCCCTGCTGACCCCAGTGCTGATGCTGTGAGACCTCAGCAGCTCTCTTGGGGCCCTGCAGCTCTTTCAGGTGTGTGGCAGGTACCTTATGGCACAAGGAATTTTAGGAATTTTAGTGAACTCACTGGTGGTGCTGATCCTGCCTGCCTTTCTCCTCTCTTGGCCAGACTGCCTGGCCCAGATGCTCTCCTGTTCCTTGTTGGAAAGGTGCCCAGAATCTCCACATTCTTCCTAATGATATTCCTCCCTGTGGGGCACTTTCCTGATTTGGTGCAGATTTTACAACCACATTTTCCAATAGTTCACTCTTCTTCACTCCTCCCCTGCCTTGAAGGGAGCTACAAGAGGAAGAGAGATTATTTACAAGAACATTAGTGACAGAACAAGGGGGGATGGCTTCAACGTGGGTTTAGACTGGATATTAGGAAGAAATTCTTCCCAGTGAGGGTGGGGAGGTGCTTGAGCACATAGTCCAGAGCAGCTGTGGCTGCCCCTGGATCCCTGGAAGTGTTCAAGGCCAGGTTGGATGGTGTTTGGAGCACCCTGGGATAGTGGAAGGTGTCTCTGCCCATGGCAGGGGGTGGAATGAGATGGGCTTTGAGGTTCCTTCCAACCCAAACCATCCTGGGATCCTGTGACACATTCCACAGTCCATCAGCCTGCACAGCCACGGGGCCCTGAGATGTGTGTTGTGGCAATCACATTGTTCAACCAGAGCAGCAGCAGCATCTATATCCTGAAAATGATGTGTGCAGCAAATAAAACACCCCCCACTTAAGGATTGGGCTCCACAACCCACAGTCTGAGCCCAGCACAGCTGTGTCTGCCCAGAAGTCACTGACAGGGACAGTAAAACCTTTACCCAGAGCCTCCAGGAGCAGCATCTGGCCCATGGGAACACAAGGAGTTGTACTTACAGTCTGTCTTAGTAAATCAAAGGCAGAAATTACTGGGATTTGATCATGCTCACAGCATTCCCTCTGGGTCAGTGCATGTCAGGATTTGCTTTGTGGAAGATCAGGCAAAAAAAACCTTGAAAATTACCCTTACACAGATATAGAAAACCTGAAATACACAGATGCAGACATTCAGTTGTTTTTCTTGCAAAACTTCAAGTCATCACAACACTTTTTACGTGTCAAAGGGCAAAACCCTGCCTTTGTTTTATATTTATTCCCTCTTATTTGATTTTGTATTTCCAGCACATTATAAATCACAGGTTACACCAGGATGTAAGACAGAAAAGCATTGCCTCATTACACACCCAAATGTTTGGGATTAAAATTACAGGCTAGTGGCCTAGATAAGAGGCAGATTGTAATGAGTACCTAAACTCTGGGGTGATGAATCACAGCAGAGCACTATTCACCATCAGTCCTGCACTGTGGTGCTGGTCAGGAGTTAATGATCCAAGGAATGCCATCACAGGGCTGTGGGGTGACATTGCTCCTTGTGCTGTCCCCAAACTGAGGGTAGGACTCGTGACAGGTGCCAGATGGACCCCTGCAGAGCATGGAGACTAAGGGGGTTTATCTCTGGCTGCTGCACATCATCAGGGATGAAGGAGAGAGAAGGCTGGGAGAGAATGAGTGGAGAGCTAGTAGAGTTGGAAATTTTTCAGTTGAAGAGGTTTTTGCAGGAAAATCCCCATGTCTTGAAGCTGGAAATTTCTATGGGGAAGTGCAAACCATCAGAGAACTTTTTTGGTGGGATAAGGTGAGGAGATGGAGGGTGTGCAGTGGGACTTCCTCGCCTTGCCAGAGTGAGAGTAATGACAGATTTGTCTTTACAAACAGGCTGTGGGTCTGCTGGTAGATAAAACCAGCACTGAGAGATAAAAGAAACAATGGGAAGGATTCCACTGATTGATGAATGGGAAAAAAAGATATTTGCCTTTACAAACAAACTGTAGGTTTGGTGATAAATGAAACTGGATATTGAAAGATGAAAGAAACAATGGGGAAAACCCATAAATTCCATAAGAATAAAAAATTAAAAGGGAGAGTTATACATTAGAGGGAAATCTTTGGTGTCCGGCATTCCAGGAAGTCTGAACCTCTCAGGTACCTCAGCCAATGGGGAAAGAGAGAAGGGAAATGCAGCCAGGAAATTGGGATAAAAAGGAGGCTGCATCCTCCAAGAATTTGAGAGAACCCCAGGGGAATGCCCCATGGCCTCTCCTTTTATTCTAATAAAGTAAAAGGACTCCTGTCTCCATTTTGGACATAAACCTCTGGTGTTTGTGGATTAATTTTCCTGACAAGAGCATCTACCTGAACCTGAATAGATTGTCCCATGCCTGACCATCCCCACACATCCAGGCAGATTCTTTGAATTCTTCAGATTTCTTCCAGTCACTNAAAAAAAAAAAAAAAAAAAAAAAAAAAAAAAAAAAAAAAAAAAAAAAAAAAAAAAAAAAAAAAAAAAAAAAAAAAAGTAACTTGCACAAGTTGACAGATTTAGCACAGGGACTACCAGGAGCTCATCCCCAGGTGAGCCCTCTCCACCCACTGAGTGCATTTAAACACTGACCAGTAGTACAGGGACACGACTGTGGTTTTCAACATATTTCTCATATTTCTGTTCAAATGCAGAGCTTGCCGTGTGCACACCTGCTGAGCCCAACTCTTAGCCCACCTTTAAGAGCCAAACACAGTCCTGTGTTAGTCATGTGTGTGCTCACGAACCCCACACACAAGGGAGGGAACATTTCCATTGCAAATCCCCCCTGCACCTCATCTGTCAGTAATTCCACCCTCCAGGGAGATGCGTGTGCTGACAGTGAGAGGATTATGAAGGTGATTGAGCTTTGAAATGTATTGTTGCTCTCCTCAATAGCGCTGATTGGCAGCGGTGATTAACTGGGGAGAGCAGGGATGGGTGTTCACAGGCTGACCAGGCAGATCAGGGATGCAATCAGCTCCAGCAGCTGCCAAGAAGTGCTGGTTTTCCTCTCGAGCAGCTCTGTGGTTCAGAGGGAGGATGGATGGCAGCCACCCACCAGGTGAGGAAACATACCCCTTGCAGGAGGCATGGAGGCAGGAGTTTGGATATTTCACCTTTCTTTTTCTTCCTGTCTCTGGTGGCTTCAGAGGAAGATCCAGGTGTGAAGACTCTGTCTCCTGAACATTAAACTTCAGAAAGCCACAGTCCAAACAGGATTTTGTGCTAATTCCCTCTCCTGCAATGCTCTGGAAGAGCTGGATTCCTGCTTCTTTTTCCAGCTCAGTCATCAACTCAACTTGAATTTTCTACTTGGTCACATTTTGGTTCCTGGCAGTGCTGGAAGGGCCCAATTTCTAAGGAGAAAAGAGGGATATTGTCAGAAAATTTAAAGACGCTCACAGTGGGATCCATGGGATCATACTCATATCAAAAATACATTTAATTTAATTTGATTCTCTGGGTTATACCTGGTGGCATCTGAACTGTCTCTATTGGCCTGGAAAATGTTCTGACCTAAGGAAACTACTTTTCTGATCTCATGTGACAACTCCTATCTCCAGCAGCAAATGTTTACTGAGCTACAAAAAATATCAGAACTGTAAGGGTGGAAACACAGAGTGTTTATGCCTAATATGATACTCCAAGGAACAGCCATCAAAAATAGGCTTCTAGTTTCTAAAGATTGTCAAATGCCCAGCAGAGTTACTGCATCATGCACCAAACTTCCCTTTTTCAGGTTTTAATTCTTGACTTTCCTCACAAGACAGAAGACAGATGAATTATTTTAACAGTTGCAGACAGTTCCTGTTTCCTCACAGCCTCATCTCTCCCCTCACACATGACACAGGCACCAGAGCAAACTACCCAGTGCAAAGGTCCCCAGAGGAGGGTGTTGCTTGTATTGTCTTGGAGCACAGCTGTGTATCAACCCTTCTCATCCCATTTCTTGGTCAGGTTCCATCATTTGGACTGATCAGAGAGGAATCTCTATGGCCCCAACCTCTCTTGCTCTGCTGCTCACTCACACAACTCCCAGAACCCATCAGCAACAAGTTCCCCCTTATTTCTTCTAATGTTCATTCCACAAGCTGCAGAAGCAATTAATACAAATTTAATACTTTTCAGTATTAAAATGTAATAAATGATTTCACCATAATGAAATTATTAATTAACTAGAGAGACATTTAGACCCTTTGTTGAACAAAACTCACTAATTTTCTGGTGCATTAGGACTGTCTGGTCTGCTCTGCCTGTGAGGCAGCGATCCCACAGCTGGCAGCAAGCCAGGGGCTGCAGAAAACCTTGCTTTTTTCCTGTCAGAGCATTTCTGACAGGCCTCAGCAGCAGCTCTGCTCACAGGCATCATCAGCTCCCAGCTTCTGGATCCTATCAAAGAGAGGAAAATAAAAGGAAAAGGTAAACATGGATGGGGGGGATGATGGGCTCGGCCGACCAGCTTCCCACCAAAAATCTGCCATTTGTCAGATGCCCAGACTAAAAGGTTTCTAAAAGAATTTAGAGAGGATATTTTGATATCTGCCTTGAGGACTTCTCTGCAGCAGACCAACATGATGGCAGCCACCAGCTGCAGGGCAGGATGAGGCACAGGAGTGAGCAGCTGGCACAGCAGTGCCCTCGAATTTTGATCCCCGTAGCCCCACACCAGCTCCCCTCTTCTGCACCAGGCTCATGACACTGCCCCAGGGACAGCAGATAGCCACAGAATAACAAATAAACTTTCACAGAAACACTAGTTCTTTAAGAGTTTAGGCTCAGACTGATGGATTTGTAGTGTATTTGGCAACTCCCACCACAACCTGAGGCACAGGTCCTCTGCCACACCACAAAAGTCAGCCTACAACCAAGCCAGCACCTTTCTTTGGTATTGAGGAATCTTAAGCTAAGATTTTAGCCTTGCCTTGAAGGCAACTGAATTAATCAATTCCTCCTTGGCATTGAAATAAACTCACTTTCTGCTAGGTGGGTCAAAACCTCACAATCTATTTTGGCTGTTCTGTTCCCATGAATTCTATTACAATAGGTTGCAGAGGGGAAGATTAGAGGGAAGGCAGAGCCAGCGGCATGCCTTGCTTTATGAGGGGGAAAAAAACACACACACAATTTATTTTTCACTGCTTTATGATGAATATGAATTCAATTACATGCAGAGGAGAACTGCTGTAGTCAGTCAGAATTATCCTCAGCTAGTAGCAAATATAATGGCTTTTAACAAGGAGAGCTTATCATCAAGGTTCAGACAAGCTTGAGTCCGTGTTGCACCTGAGGAACCTGCACAGGGAGACAATGCCTATCACAGCTGGGAGTGGATCTCCCATCTGCACAGCTGCAGGAGGGAGGGAGAAGCAAGGGGTTAGTAGAGCACTCTGGTCCCTGCCAGTCCTCCACCACTTGTGTCAGGGTAGCAGCCACAGGCACGAGAGAGCAGGAGCATCACCCTGTCCTAGGTTGAGCAGGAAGTGAGGTTTTTTCTTGGGAGGTTGTGGTCAAACCAATCAGTGCTTGGATTTGAATATTGGCACCTGGTTTGGCCACTGAAGGTGTGCACCGCCTCTGAGAACACACAGGGGTTAAAAGAGCGGAGAGTGCCCAGGAGAACTCTCTTGGTTCCGGTCTGTGAAGGAGGTCAGAGCTCCCCTGCCCAGCCAGGGCTGGGTGCGGGAGGGGAGGCCATGCGGCCTGGT